>VWZE01024846.1:32876-46565 GCA_013396675.1 Eubucco bourcierii
ACACTGGAAAGCAAACGCTGGACTTCAAGGTCAGAAAAGCATGGAGAAAGGGCTCAAGGGCTGTTCAGATGCCAGGGGTTGGTCAGGCATAGTTTTCACTCACAGAAAGAGATCAGACAGGAGTCTGAAGGAAAATAGGTCAAATATATTCCTGTAACGTTGCTATGCTTTCAGCTCAAAATGGACCTTTGATGTTGTATTGCAAAATTTCAGGGACTCCATCTAAGATAATCTTCAGGTTTTGTTCAGCCTACCTTAAAAGCACAATCTTTGTTTAGAGATCCATTTTTATTTTGCATCACAGAATCACAGAATGCATTTGGTTGGAAGGGACCCTTCTAGGTTTTCTTGTCCAGCTCCCCTGCACCAAACAGAGGTGTCTCCAGGTTGCTCAGAGCCACATCAAGCTTGCCCTAGAATGTCTCCAGGAATGTAGCACCCACCACCTCCCTGGGCAACCTGTTCCAATGTTCCATCACCCTCATAGTAAGGTACATCTTTCTAATGTCCAAATGAAATCTACCCGTCTGGTATTTAAAACCACTGCCCCTTGTCCTAGTGCTATATGTCCTTGTAAACTACTCCTGCCCAGCTTTCTTGTAGGCCCCCTTCAGGTAGGTACTGGAATGCTGCTGTTGTCATGGAGGCACCCACAAAACAGACAGAAACTGCCACCTGAAAACTGTGGATTTATTGCAATTACTTTTCCCTCCTTCCAACACAATGAAATTGCAGGCTTGTGTGTCAGTCGGGAATATAGTGTTGCACGACCAGTTAAGACGCCTAGAGAGAAACGATCCAGAACATGCACACACTTGCTCAGAAAAGGAAGATCTCCCCATGGATACCCACTCACCAAAGGTGGGGTAAGAACACTTTAAAAGAAGTTCCAGTCTAAGGGATGAGGATGTAACTGCCAGGCTGCTTGTTGTGTGGAGAACACACTCTCTTTCCTGCCACAGGTGCACTGTAGTAAATTTCTTAATTAGTTAAAGGGCTAAGCCCTCCCAGCTTGTGGAGGCAATGAGCTGAAATTTTGCCCAGTGTCTGTCAGTACCTTTGTGTTCATCAGGACAGTTTTATCTGCCACGAGTCTCCCTAAAACCTTCTCTTCTCCAGGTTGAACAATGCCAACTCTCTCACCCTGTCTTTGTAGGAGAGGTGCTCCAGCTCTGTGATGATCTTCATTGCCCTAAATCCTCTGTAGAGTGCCCTAGAGCTGGACACAGTACTCCAGATGAGGTCTCACAGGAGCAGAGTAGAGGGGCAAAATCATCTCTCTTGATCTGCTGCCCATCCTTCTTTTCCTGCAGTCCACAATGTGATCCACCTTCTGGGATGCAAGTGTGCATTGTTGGATCATGTCCAGCTTCTCACCCATCAGTACCTCTAAATCTTTTTCTGTAAGGCTGCTCTCTATCACATCACCCCCCCAGCCTGTATTTGTAATGAGGATTGTTTCAACTCAGGTGTACAGCCTTGTACCTGGCCTTGCTGAATCTCATAAGGTTCACCTGAGGTCACTTCTCCAGCCTGTTCAGGTTCCTCTAGGTTACATCCCATCCCTCTGGTACATTGATTACACCATTTTGCTTGGTGTCATCCACAAACTTGTTGAAGCTGCACTTGATCCCAGTGTGTATATGTCATCGATGGAGATACTGAACAGCAGTGGTTCCAGTACAGAACACTGAGGGACATCACTTATCCATCTCCATCTGGACACTGAGTCACTATCCTGTGGATGTGACCATCCAGCCAATTCCTTATCCACCAAACAGTCCACCCATCAAATCCATATATCTACAATCTACAGAGAAGGATATTGTGGAGGACTGTGTCAAAGGCCTCACAGAAGTCCAGATAGATGATATTCATTGTCCTTCCCTTGTCCACTGATGTAGTCACTCCATTGTAGAAAGCTACTAGGTTGGTCAGGCAGGACTTGCCTTTGGTAAAGCCAAGCTGACTGTCTTGAATCATATCCTTCTCCTCCATGTGCCTTATCAGAGTTTCTAGGAGGATCTATTCCATGATCTTCCCAGGCACAGAGGTGAGGTTGGCAGGTTGGTAGTTCCTGAGATCCTCCTACCCTGCTAAAAAATGCATGCAAGGTGTCTCTTCTTCCCATCATCAGGGATTTAACCTGACTGCCAGTTTTCAAATATCATGTAAAGTAGCTTGGCAACAACATCAGGCAGTTCCCTCAGGACTCTGTGATGCATCTCATGAAGTCTCATATAGTTGTGTAAGTTCATGTTCCTCAGGTGGTCACAAACCTTGTCTTCACTTACAGTGGGAGAGACTTTGTCCTCTTGGTCCACATCTTGGAAAATGATCAAGAGCTGCAAACTGCAAAAGGGAGCTAGGGACAGTTCAAAAAGCCTACAGTAAAGCTATGTATTGAAAATGTAACCCTGTTCAAAGTGTTCATTTGCTAAAATGGACAATGTATTACCACACAAAGATGTTTTGTTGTAACCCTCCTATTTCTAATTGCCTGGGTTTTGCCCCATATATTTTTCTGCACTTACAAGAGTTTGATCGTTTTGCATGGATGTTATCCAGTGAGATTCTGTTGGATTGGGCTGGGTGAAGTCCAATATAACAGTCTAATTTTTCAGGAAAGAAGCCATTACACATGCTTTGAAATTTGTTTCAGCTATTGACTACCTACATATGCTTCCTTACTCCTAAGAAAATCTGCTTGCTGCTTTACAGAGCAATGCAAAACTTCAATTCTTCCTCAAAAGGCTGCTCAGGCACATTGCAAGCATTGCTGACTGAAAGGAAAGGTTTATCAGGCTTTCTCTTGAATGTCACTTGCTGTGCTCTGCATCATCTTAAGCTCTTCATTGCTAGACAAACACACATGTTTTCAGTCTCAGATGCTGTGCCAGTTGGAGGCTGGGTGGTACTTTTATGGACCACAAACTTAGAGACTTCAAGGAGCTAAAGTGTCTAGAAGATGTACTGGAAAACTTAATCTTTCTATTTCTTCCCACAATCCTACATTCCCTATAAAATATGGTTGTGAAGTCAGTATCTTTTCTTTCTTCTCCTCATCTCCTTCCCTGGCAGCACAGGTTTCCTTATCTCAGGTATTGCTATGGAGCCTGGGCCCTGGCAGAGCTAATTGCTACTGCATCATTTGGGCCTGGGTATAGGTATAGGGAGAGGAGAGGACATTGAGGCTTAAGGGACTGAGCCCTGAATAGGGGAAGACTTTGGGAGATTCTAGCCTAATGACTTTGTGCATAAGCCTAAGTTGCTGAACCGAGCCAAGACTGGTTATGAATTTGTGTATTTTGTACGCTTTGTTATACTCATTACTATGTTCAACTGTAACATTGTAGCTAGTGAACAGCTTGTCCATTTAAACTTTCCAGTTCTCCAATCCACTGCCTGTGAGCTTTTACTCTTTTGCCCCCTTTGGAGCAATAGCACAACCTGTCTGCTCGTGAAACCATGACAGGTTAATTTAGTTCCCTGACTGGGGTATGAATATAATATGTTTTGAAATTAATAGCTTTTGGATTGGAGAAGTACAGAATCAGAATTGGAAAAGCTAAAATGGAATTTTGTATGCTGTTGGCTTTGGTGCTTCAGCCTATTAAAGCTGTGGTTTTATCGCTGGCTGAAGAGCTCTGTAGCTTAACAACATTACTTGATTCGTTTGGGATGTGTTGAGAGAATGGCTTAAGGCTTTGCCAGAGAGATTGTACAAATATTTCATGAGTCCCGGGGGAACAGTTGCGTTAGTAGTACCCTGGAGGTACTTGTTCGTTTTTGTGATCTGCATGGACGTGCTCTTTGTGAGAGCAGCTGTGGTGTTTGGGATGGATCGGTGGACAGCAAGGCGTGATGCGCTTTCTAGGGGTTCACAAACCACCCTGAAGCAGCGGCAACTCGCTTCCACCAGCCCGAAACAGCAGCGGCAAGTTTCTGCCGTTTCAAAGCGGCGGCGCGTTCGCTGCAACTGGGAGCCAGCAACAGAGAGGGAAAGCTTACGGAGAAGAAGCACCGCTCCCTCCCTCTATTGCTATTGGAGTAATGGAGCACTCTGTCCGCTCATTAAACCACGACAGACGCTATGACAAAAGTAATAGACAACAACGTCCTGGAAACACTGATCCCGGGAAGATGTTCTTCACTGCTCATGCCTACCACATTGCGTTTGCACAACAGGCTTCAGATGAACAGTGAATCCACAGGGCTTTTCAACTGGAAAGCCGTGTTCTTTATAAAGTAAACCGCAAACCTGCACAAAATCACAGTAAAAATACTCTCATAAAGTGACAGTAACACTGGGAGCACGTCTAGTCTGGTGACCGCGGCTCTCAAGCGGCCACAGCCACGCTGCAGTAACGGACTGCCATAACAGGCACTCTGGACCAGACCGGTGTCAACAAGACAACCTACGGCCCGCCCCCATCGCTCCACTCCCTGCAGCCAATCAGCACGAGCCTCGAGGCGGCAGCCCGCGCGGGAGTGCGCGCGCCGCCCTCTGGCTCTAGCGGGCACGGCGGTGACATGACGGGAGGTCGCGCGATGGAGTTTCCTGCCCTCGGCGGATCGCGCCGCCATTGGCTGCGCCGGGAAGCCGGGTGCGCTCTCATTGGTTTCTCTTATCTGCCGTTGGACTGCCAGGCNGGGACCTTGGAGCCTGCTGCTGTCACCCGAAGCCGGCCGGGGTAGGTGTGTAATGCGCGGGGTGGCAGGGCGCTTTCTGCTCGCCGTTCCGAGAGCGTGAGTTAAACGAGCCGTGCGGCGCATTTCAGGCGTATCGGCGTCCCTGGCACGGTGTCTCGCTCTGATACGCGGGTCTGTGTCACAGGTTCCCTGTCGCAGGTGGGAAGCAAATGGATCTGCTGCCAGATGCAACACCCTTGGCTACCAAGCTGTGGAATACCCTGGTGCAGTACCACAACATCGGAGACAGCGAATGGCGAGTCGCGAAGAAAACTGTGAGTGGTCTGGGCGGCTTCATGCGTGCGGCCCCATGCATTCTCTTGAGGAAGTTGCAGGTCACTTGTGGCTGGGGAAGAGCTCATTGTGCTGTGTCATACGGGTGTGAAACATTCGTCAGACTCTTGCGGGAGTTAAACATGGGTGGCCCCGTGAAACCACCCTTCCAGGGTGGTACGTCTTTAAATGTCAGAGTCTGCTTTTCCTGTCTACAGATGTTATCTGCCGTTCCTTTTACGCAGTTCCAGTGAAGTGTCACACGGAAGGCTTAGCTGTAGGCATTTTTCAAAGCGTTAGCCCCCCCTATGTGGCGTGATGCTCACTTGCACTTCCAAAAAAACCATCCACAGCCACAGCCTTCAGGTGGGCTGTGCCAGCTTCTGACTTTGGTCTATAATGCTTGAACCTCTGATGCTTCAGCTTGCAAACTGTCCTCCTCCTAAAAAATGATTGACAGGCCTTAGGATTGACAGGCCTTTCTCTCATATTGCTTCATGTTTCCGTTGCTTTCAGAGTCCCCACATTAGCATAGGGAATGCTTTCCACAAGCAATTTGCTGTACTCTCCTTCGAGCCTCCTTCCTCTGCTTTATCAAGCTAAAGAGGCACTGCAGGTGCAGCAGTTCTAGGTTAGTTGAATACGTTTTAGTCCTGTCCTATATTTGGGTGAGAAATTTTGGTATCTCAGTGTAGTAGCATAGTAGGACTAGTATAAATTTCTATCTTTACCCTTCTGTTAACAGTAGTTTGGGAGGGTCTTGTATTATTTTTGGTTTTCACTTTTTTAGCAGACATTGGTAAGAGGAAAGTCAGATGTTCCAAATTTAACTTATTTGCAAAATTAAAAATATCACTGTCTTGAAATGGAGGAACAGGGTAACCAAGCCTTTCACTGTTGTCCAATATCTGTACCACCTCTGCTCACCTAAATCCTGTCTTAACACCATTGCTTTCCTTTAGGAAGGTATCTGACTCTTTCTGTTTCAGATCGCATTACTCCCTAAACTTTACTCCTCTATAAAATTTCCTGTTGGACTTCCTTCTTTTCCTCCTCATCTTCTCCTTCCCTCCCTCTCACCCTTCCTCTCTCCTTTCCCATCCCTGCCCTTCACCTGCCTTCCTCCTTCCTGCAGTTGTGATGCTGTGCTATGCGAAACGTTCAGACCTTTAACCATCTGCCAGGGAGATGTGTTTTGCCCAAACAGTTCTGTTTGCAGTACTTGTGCTACTGTTCTTCAGCATATTTGGTCCTTTGTGCTTAAGTAATCATGACTCCAAATAACAAGGTGCCATATGGTACTCTCTGTAACACTGAAATTCAGAGATCTTGTACAGGCATTCCATTTCACAGTTGCACAAGAATGAGAAGGTACTGTTTATTTTATCTGGCTAACATCAAAGTAAAAAGAATAGTACTTCTAGTTAGGCATCTAGGAGAGAAGGTGATTTAAACTAACTTTGCTGCTGTTAGCACCTCCTGTACACATCTGCTTGGTCATGTGTCAGATGAGTGCAAGCAGAACTTGTGTGGTCTTGTCTGAACAGCGTCCAGATAATGGCTTTCCAGTTCCCTTTTAATTGAAAGGATGTAACTAGTAATGTGATTCCACTATAAAATAGTGGGATGTGCTTTCATGGTAAGCTAGCTTGGACTACCATTCCTTGTTTCTGCAGGTACTATTAGCATTTGACACTGAAAAGGGCAATAGAGTGTTTTGGGGGTTTTTTTGTTGGGTTTTTTTGGGTTTTTTTTTTTTTTAATGGAATATTACAAGTAGCAGATGTCTGAAACATCTGCTTCTGTTTTAAACAAAAGTGCGTGAGAGTGCCAGGTAATGAGCACGTTGGGGTGAACCATAATTAAAGGTAAATTCATTTGCTCTCCTTCAGAAAAACGAAAACATTTTCTGGGCACCTCAGAATTGCATGGAAGTGACAATTAACATCATATTTTCCGTTTCCTTTCAGAAAGATGCAACTGTGTGGTATAAACCGTCAGAGGAATTCAGTGGATACCTGTAAGTTCGCCTGCAGAGCAGATACAATTTTTTAAGTTGTAGGATTTAGAAATGACTCTTGTGGATTCTATAGCCCTCAGGGGTACCCATCCTCCAGAGGAGGTGCTAGGGGCCTGTACCTTTTTGTTGTTGTTGTTGTTATGCTTTGATTCTTTAGCATTGCATGGTTTGTAAAACAATAAAGAATGAAAACTGTGGAGCACATCATAAAACTTCTAATAGTTCAAATGGGCAACGATGTATGCCCAGACCTTCTAGAAAGGTGGTCTACAAACCACAGAATTGACTTGGTGCTCAGTAGGTCTGAAGTGTTACTGGATGACAACCCAGTTAATGCTTGAACTTTTAGTGACTGTGCAATTGCAATAGGTTGAAGTATCAAACATGCAGAGACTGGGAAAATGTATGACAATAAAGGCCATTCATATGTAAGTTTCTTTCCATTGGTTCTGTTGGCATTTGTAGGTTTAGGTAGAGAAATAGTTACTAAAAGACAGTTCCCTGAAGTTAAAAAAGCCATTTGAAAAGCCAGTGGCTGAAAGCATCTCAAAAACTGATATATCTTTTAGCATTTAACTCTTGTTAGAAGCTGCAAGAGCCAATGACCCCAGACACTAAGAGTCTGCTGACTCTGAACAGGTCCATGAGCATGTACAGATTGTGTAATTTCAACTCCTGGCCACTATGTGCAGATGACGATGCCAGGGTTGTGTATACACCTGCTGAAATAAAGGACATTTTGAAGAACTTTATAACTGCTTGCCTAGAAGCCACTGTCATGTTCACATGGTCCACCAGTTCGGAGTACACTTGTTCAAATACGCTTCAAACAAGTAGTTATGAGTGAATATGGCTGAGTTGTGCAAGTGAATAGATGAGTACTTCTCTGGGTAGTTACCTACTATTAATAAAAACAGCTTAGTAAATAAGTAGTGTTTTGAAAATAATGGTCCTGATGGATTCTTCCCTCCCAGGAACTGGCATCCCAGTAACTCAGGTAAACAATAGCTGTTGTCTACTAAAAATGCCTGATAATAACTGAATGCTCTGTAATGGGGTCTTATATCCCACCAGTGCATAATGTAGTTTCTCATTAACTTTGTCCTACTGCTGTTAGTTCTGCTTTCTGAAATACTTCTTTCTCATTGTTTTCATGTTCTCCTTTCCTTTTGTTTTTAGCTTTTCTTGTCCCTAACAGATTTCCTTCCTTGTCCAACAAGACCTGCAAAATGAAAAGTTGTTAGAGAAATAAACATGGTCTTTTTTTACCTGAGAAAGAAATTTCTCATTTACCAAATTTTGATGATATTTCAATGTATCTTGATATATGAGATATTTATACATAGCATAAACACAAAGTTTCTCAGAGTAACTTCAGCTGCAGAGAACAGATGCACCCATAGGCCTTTTCTGTAGTATTTTTCTGATACAGTTGTCCACTTCAGACACCAAGGTATTATTTTAAGTATGCTGTTTCAAGTTAGTGAAATATTTATGAAGAATTTCTCACATTTAAATGTATATGTATGTTTTTCTAGCTATAAAGTTCAAGGAGTGGTAGAAGATGTTACTAACAGAATAGTGGATCATATTCGCCCTGGACCTTACAGGCTAGACTGGGACAGTTTAATGACTACAATGGACATCTTGGAAACCTTTGAAGAGGTGAAGACTTGTTCAGATTCATAAATGAAATGTGCATAGATGCATATACGAGTTTAAAAGTACAGCAGAGCAGTTGTTACCAAAAATACGTTTTCCTGCCTGTTGTCTGCATACATAAAGGATATTGTGCATACATACAGGATACTGTGCATACGTGTGATGAGTGACCTCATTTGAGGCTTTCTGGATGCATAGTCCTATTCTGAAGCTTGAAGTTCAGCTTTTCATCATTACTAAGATTAAAGGAATAAAACTTGCTTGCTCACAATTCTTTGGGATGCGGGAGTCTGATAAATACATACAGAGAATTACAGTGTTACTATTTCATGTCCTAAAGCCTCATGCAGCTTGTTTTCATCTGTTCCACAATAAACAATATGTTATATGCTAGTGATTCCCACTGAAGCAACTTCTCCCCTTCCTAAAAGGTTGCCTTCACTGTGTGGACAGGCTTCGTGCTGGGGAGCCAAAACAGTTTGTACTGAGGGGCAGGACTTGTTAAAGAAAGAGAGTTTTCAGATTGATTACAGAAGAGCTGGTAGCCTTCCTTTGGTTACTGAGGACACTTACTATGACTGCAAAATCCTGTGAGCATGTGTCTTAAATGTGGGTTATTTTTTGCTCTCTCTCTTAAGAAGGATTAATATGGCAAGGTATTTTTGCTAATTGTTCCCTAGGATGTGTACTAACTCTACTGTCTTATAAGAAACTTCTTTATAAAGATTTTTTTTGTGTTCTGGTTTATTACTCGGTGGATTAGAAGTACTTGGTAGAGGATATTAGTACTGAGAGTATTTTACAGTTTATTCATGGTCGTTTCAGATTTCCTGAGTAATGTGTAAACCACATCAAAACTACATGGCTTTCAATTTCCAGGCATGACACAGTTCTCTGGTTTTAGTTGAGTACAATTTAAAGGTGCCAGAAACTCTCTGTACTGCAGCTCTCTGTTGCAGACTTCAGGTCCTTACAAACTTACATCATTTAAATTGAATGATGTAAGCCATTCAGACCTCACTGGAGTTGTTTGCACTTCAAAGTTGACAGAGGTGGTAGCCTACAAGCATAAGCTTCCCTGTATTCTTTATACTAAGCTATTTTTGTCTTCTTACTCTCCTTGTTCTGTCACAGAATAAGAACTGCTGTGTGATGCGCTACACCACAGCTGGGCAGCTCTGGAACATCATAGCACCAAGGGAGTTTATAGATTTCTCTTACACTACAAGCTATGAGGATGGGCTTCTAACGTGTGGTAAGGCACCACTTAATTCTCATTCTGTATTGAAGCTCTTGGCTTAAGGTTTGGTTGAAGTTAAGCTTAGTTCTGCAGTAAGCATTCAGAAATAGTGTTAGAAGGTCAATAAGTATTTCTAAGGTATTGCAGTGTTTCATGTATTTAAAGAATTACGCAAATTACTGCTTTACCCATGAGCCATTATTGTGTGTCATAACTTTTATTTGGGTCATCTGCGAGACAGGAGGTGCTAGAGACAGGTTGAGTGTTCTGACTCAGTTCTTACAGAAAACTGGAAGAAGTGACAACTTGCTCAATTTGCTTTTTTATGTCTTATGAATATCAGAACTTCTGCTTGTCATTCTCTGATCGTTTGTTGGGAAGTTTGGATGAATAGCAAACAACTTTGATGCATGAAGGAAGCCAGAAACTTGAAGTGTGTGTGTCACTTCTACTAAATTCCCCAAGCAGAAGTTTGTACATTTTAAATTTACTGTACTTTATGTTTTATCTGTCTCAAATTAGTTTCCTTTTTCTTTTTTTTCCATTTGTTTTCCTTGATAGGTGTAAGCCTAGACTATGGAGAGGTGAGACCTAACTTTGTACGTGGATTCAATCACCCTTGCGGTTGGTTCTGCGTTCCTCTTAAGGACTATCCTAGCCACAGTCTTTTGACAGGCTATATTCAGACTGAACTGCGAGGGATGCTACCACAATCTGCAGTAGACACTGCCATGTCTAGTACCCTGACCAATTTCTACTCTGACCTCAAAAAGGCACTGAAAACATAGACAAGCAGTGACTTAAAAGCCTATTTGTTTCTTGCAATCAAATTACATTGTTTACCTTATCACAGATTAGCAACTGGATTAAGAGACCAGTAATACTGTTTCTGAATGATACCTGAACCTTTACATGGAGGAATTCAAGCAAGTTTACCAAGTATTTTTTTATGTGACACTTAATCATACATTCCTAATTCATGGTGCAGATTTCTGTTTCCTGCACCACACTCTACAGCAGTGTCAGGAGAAGTTTGAATCTATAAATGTACTGTACACAAGGTATGTGTGTGAACTTGAAAAAAAGCAACATGAAGTCATCTGTCACTAATCAAGTTGAGAGTGGAGTGCTCAGGATTTTGTTGGTGTGGGTCACTGTACAGTTGGTATCTCATTGAAGATGTAGTTTTGTAATATATTTTTATATTTACTTAAAAGTATTTAGTTTGTACAGGTGCATCTGCAATTTGTCATAATTTTTTTGCTTTGATTTATGATACAGATATTACGTAGCTAAGTTGTTAGATGATACTCATGGGAAAGCTATTTGCTCCTGGTAGTAAAAATAAGTATTTGTTATTGGCATCTCTTCAGTGTTGTAACTGCAACGTAACTAACTAACATATGTAAGATTCTCAGTGCATAGATAAATAAATGCCTTTTAAAGATGATCAAAAGCTCATTTAAGTCATCAACTGTCTTTCCATATTTTTTAGTGGACTTCTAATCACACAGTTGTCAAACCAGCAAACGTCTGAAGCAACCAATAGCTTGCTTCAGGTGTAGGCCGTGGTGTAGTCACAACAGCGCAGACAGACAGTGTGCTGGTACAGTGCATAGAAGCATTCTGTGGCAGTACCACTAGACCAATCTTTGCACTAAATGAAAGTAGCATTTTAAAACGTGAACAAATGAAGACCAAAACTTGGGATGCAGAACTGCCAAGGTCTGCTGGAGGATGGAGGGTCAAAGCTTTAAGGATATTTACGAGGTGCTGACAGGTACATAGCAGGAACTTTAAAAAGATTGCTGTTTGTGCTACTAGGAACCTGAATTCTCTTTAAAATCTAACAATCTTTTAGTGCTGGTATGCATCCTAGGAGATTGTAATTATCTCTGTGCTTTACTGGTGCAAGTTAGGCATGAGTTTGATTATATAGTAGTTTGGGAAAATACCTTGCAGCCCTAATATGTTTGGGCCATGTATACATACAATCCAGGGACTAGTAATGAACACTCAGAAAAAGAAAAACAAAAAGTAGAGTAAAATTGTTCCCATGGAATATCATCTGTTTTGACACTGGCCATTATAGCCAAACTCTGAAACATGGAGACTTCTCTTACTGCTTAAGCAAAGAGGTAGATAAACCATAACAACCAAATATAGTGAAGGGCTCTTCCAACATGCTTCATGTATTAAGACATTTAATACTGTTTAAGACAGTTAAAGAAATATCAGCAAACAGCCTATGATTCCTTCATAGGCTTTTATGCCAGCTCCCTGTTGGGTTTTGTGTATTCTGTGTTTCCCTTTAAACTCTTTGGTTACTCTTTCTATCTTTTCTGGTTTTCTTGGTTCCCCTGCAGTACTGGAAGTTCATAAGGTGATCTTTCATCACTAAGGACACGCTTTTCCCACATACTAGGGTCTGCTCTTTTGTAGTACTGGTAGAAAGACAAATGTACCTTTGCAGTTCTGCTCTGTGGGATGAATGTTGACATGATTATAGAGAAACTTATGTGGCATGTACTCTGTTTAATTCTTCCCAGTTACAAAGACTGTATGTTTCTGCATATTCATATCTTCATTTTTTAAGTCTGCTGAATCTGACTAATGGAGGGGTCGTGACACAAATGTTTATGGAGAAAAGTACTCCATTGCTCTGTAAAAAGCTCAGTTTAAATCAACACAGAGGTGCTTCCATGCTGGAGAGATAAGCCAAAAGGAGCATAAGACAGCTTACTGTGGGTTCAGTTGAATCTGCTGATGAGTATTTAATATCATGATGATGTCATGCCTGCTTTAAAATGAAAGTACAGAATGGAGCAAATTTGTATGGGGCTTGAAGTTCAGACTGAGACATGAGAGGCTTCCTGTTTCTGAATGCTGTTTCCAGTTTTCAGTTTGGGGTGTTGGTCTTTTCCGCTGGGCTTGATGTGGCTTTGAGGGGTGGGGAGGTGAATTTTTATTGCTGGCTTGTGCTACTGCTTCTGCTTTTGCCATGTATTTCTCCTAAGGTACATTGTGTCATCTCATTAAACTCCCTATCTCAACCCAGGGCTTTTTATGTTACTTTTCCTCTTGGTCTGGGGCAGGATAGGACTTGCTTGTGAGAGCAGGCTACCTTAAACCAGGACATAGGTCTAGAGTACCTATCCTTATTTAACGTTATTGTGGAAGACCAATATAGGCATAAACACGTCCTGGCTTGTCCAGACATGTTTCCCTGTTCTCCCTCCTGCTGTTGGGGGAAACAAGGGCAGGAAAGGAAGACAAAGGCCTGGTGCCATCAAGTCCCTTCCAAGTTGTAAACAGGGTACCCCATTGCAACTGTGTGAGATTCAGAGAGGAAACTAACTTGGCACAAGACAGAGACTTGGAGAGGCTAGGCTCTAAAAGAAAACACCACCAAACCACAAAATAACCAAACAAACATCAAGTCAAGCCATGGTTACAACTTGGCCAAAGGTGATCAGAAAAACTGTGGGTACCCAAACAGGTCACATGCAGACAGGTGGGTACCCAAATGGAGACCACACCACAAACATAGAGGTGTCCAGGCAGCAGGGTGCAGTGAGTGTTGGTGCCTGGCACTTGAAAGGGGGAGCAGTGGAGGCAACACCTGTGCTAGGATCTAAGCATTTAAGATCTGCTTAGCCTGGTGGCTGAGCTGAAGGACGAGATTGAAAAACTAAAGTCTATTAGAGGATGTGAAAAGGAGTCAGACATGTAGCAGCCCTGAGGAAAAGGACCTTGGAGTCTGGGTTGATGAAAAGCTCAACATGAGCCTGCAGTGTGCATG
>VWZE01024846.1:52026-63028 GCA_013396675.1 Eubucco bourcierii
TCTGAAGTAAGACTTTCTCAAGGTGTCAGAGTGCTGCTTTTGCTTTGGGTGCCAGTCTGGTGGCATTACTGCTAGCTAGCCTTAAATTAGTGTTACTGATTTAAGCTTCGAGGCTCACTGAGGATGCAGGGCAGTGCTCAAGAAATCCATATGAGCAGTTGCAAATATGAGTGCTTTGTTATTTGGGGACCATATGACCCCTCCTAATCTGTGTGCCTAACAGAATTTTGACTCCTCAAAATTTAGAAGATTAAGGAAAGAAATCATGGTAAGCCAGCTCACTGGAGCATGAGGAATGTCCCACAAAACAGCATCTCTTGTGCATACAGGACTTCAGTGTGGAACCCCTGCATGCACACCCATCTCTGCTGAATTTCATGATATGCTGGGTCAACAAATTCATCTAACTTATAAAGTAAAATGAAGGCATGAACATCTGTACAGAAACACAGCCCATTTGATCTGAGGTGCTGAAAGTTCCAGAAGACCATCATACACTAAGTAGTTAGTGACTGTCACATCAGGTAACCTGAGCTGGGCTGGACCTGTGCCCTGTGCATGTTCTCTGGATGCAGGTTATAAACTTACATAGCTATTGAATAGCAGTGGAGCCTGCAGGCAGCTGCCACACAGCACCAGCCGTTGCACCACCTGTCTTGTCTTTCCTATATCTGACAGTGCAGCAAGGAGTCATCATGTTGTCATCTTTTCTGTTTGGTAGTAGAAATAACATGTAATTTGGTAAATGAAAGTATTAATTGTTTAAAGAAAGTCCTGCAGTAGCTCAATTAACAGAAAATGGGGTAACACTTCACAGGCAGGATCTGCACAGCATGCTGTGCCAGAGGGCTGTTTGATGCTTCACAAATCAGAGTTTACAGTGTTTGAAGGGATGGAAAATTATCTGTACTACTCTTATTATTGAGGTTCACTAATAAATAGCTCTTAAGTGATACTTTGCAGAGGTTAATTACCTTTTTACTGGCATCATAAAGAGCCAGCACCAGATGCCGTAGTGTGCTCTCCATGGGCAAAACATGTTTTTGTTCTGCTCATGTGCCCCCCCAGCCCATACCATAGAACTGGAGCATTTGTGGAAGAGAAATTGAGGAAACTTGATGCTCAGCACACATTATACCTGCTGTGTACCTCTTGCTTGAAGAAATGGAAGTATGATAATTAAAAAAAAAAAGACATGTGGCTCTTCTGCAAATAGGCTAAGCTGAGGTAATTGTGCATTGTGTTTTTAGATTAATTCAGCAGGGCAAGGGAGGTGATTCTGCCACTTTGCTCTTGTCAGACCCCACCTGGAGTACTGTGTGCAGTTCTGGAACCCTCAGCACAGGAAGGACATGGAAGTGTTGGAGCGGGTCCAGAGGAGGGCCACAAAGATGATCAGAGGGCTGGAGCAGCTCTGCTGTGAGGACAGGCTGAGAGAGTTGGGGGTCTTCAGCCTGGAGAACAGAAGGCTTCAAGGAGGCCTTATAGTAGCCTTCCAGTATCTGAAGGGGGCCTACAGGAAGGCTGAGGAAGGATTATTTACAAGGACCTGCAATGACAGGACTAGGGGCAATGGGTTTTAAAATTACAGAGGGGAGATTTGGACTGGATGTTAGGAGGAAGCTCTTTCCAGTGAGGGTGGTGAGGCACTGGCACAGGTTGCCCAGGGAGGTCATGGATGCTCCCTCCCTGGAGGTGTTGAAGGCCAGATTGGATGAGGCCTTGAGTAACCTGTACTAGTGGGAGGTGTCTGTGCCTATGGCAGGGGTTTGAAACTAGATGATCCTTGAGGTCCCTTCCAGCCTTACCATTCTATGATTCTATGTTTCTATGATTCAGTTATTAGCTAAGGTAATTATTCACTGTGATTATGATATATTTTGTTGTATTGAACTCTTAGCTCTTTATCTCATCCCCAAGTTTTGTGTGTGACTTCTCCCCTCACTTTTGTGTTGGGGGAGCAGGCAGGTTAGCCCTTGCACTAAACCATTATGCAGATTTACTTTGCTGTCCACCTGCTAAGATTTCGAGAGATGAGGAAATGATATTCCAAGGCGGATTTCACTCAACATTGTGCTATACAAACAGATACTACTCGTTGCTATATCTTGCCTAGTCATGACTGTTGTTCTTTATCTTGCCTGAACACTAGCTGTCAGTAAATAATAGATGCAAGAATTCCTAGATTTATTGGTTTATTTAGCATCAGATCAGTCATGCAAGCCACTAATTAAAAATAGACTTCCCACCATCAAAGCATATTCTCATGGCTTATTACTTTTCCCATGCAAACACAAAAGCAGATACACTGGTCCCAAACACAACACACTGAAACAATATTTTTTTTTCCTGGTGCCAGTTTCTGTCTGGTTCATTTGTACAGTATCAGAAAAGTTACTCACTCACAGGTTTAGTCAGAAGTAAAAGTGTACAGATAAAGAAGCAATCCATAAACTTTCTAATATCTTTGCTAGTACAACAGTACAGGAATTCTTACACATTAAGCAGTAAAAGGAGTCAGATATGCAAGACATGGAGATAATTTGAGGAAGTATAATACATATATGACATTTTTCACTGTCAGTTTTAAGATTCCAGCAGCCATTGCTCTGAGATCAACGAATTTCTGTAACAGACTTATAAAATACTTTGTGTTACAAGTCAAATAGCACCATTTTTCTGCTTGTCTTGGAAGCATCAGCATATTCCCTAAACATGCAGCATGTGTTCTTCTTGAATCAACTGAAGCGCAAAACTCATTGGTTATGATCTGATTCTCACCCAACCTCTAAGCCAAGAGCCACCAGGGAACTCCAAACCAATGCCAAGCCAGACACAATCCCTTAATGTATCGCAGATCTTCAGATTAAAACCAGCTTAAGACGATGAGCTGCTTATTGTTGGATCTAGAGCAGCTAGCCACTTTGCTTGGTGACTCTCAGGCTCGCAAGGATGTGGTGGTATAGCTCCTTGGGACTAAACAAACTGCTTCTCCCAGGTGACACACTCAGTGATTCTCCTCCCACTCCCTTTCAAGCTAGATCAGCGACTTGCTGCTCTGAAAGACCAATCTATTTTGTCTTTGTCTTAGGGACTAGGATTCACTCTCCATCTTTTCACCATTCCCCCTCTCAAAGCATTAATTGCTTTGGAGTTATGCTTTTCACTGTCAACATTGTATAGTCTGGAAAAAAATCACACACCACACACCCTCCCCCCAGTCCAATCAAACTCCCAAACAATACCCCTTATGGAATATTAAATGGCATTGCTACTATTTAATCAGTAAAATTAGCATGACTTCTGATGCACATGTGGTGTGAACAAGGAAGCAGTTCCTCCTGTGAACAGTAGCACGAAGACACAAGTGTGATTAGCTTTCAGCAGCTGGTAGTTTAACTGCTCTTGTTTCTGTAACTACTTTCAGTAAAATATCTTAGATCCTAACAATTGTTTCCTCGCAGCCAAGATGGTAAAGACTGGAGCAGAGCAAACAAGACGCACACAACTACACTGAAGGCAGGAGGTTGGTGGTGACACCAGCCTGGGACCCTCTGCAGGGTCCTATGGACCATTGTCATTCCCAAGGAAGATACTTAGAGAGGACACTGCTGTAACAGTACTTAGAAAATCCTTTGAACATGTTTAATTTTTTTTTTTTCCTAAACATACAGACAGTCCCTTCGCTTGGTTTCACAAAATGTCTCTTAACAAACTCCTGGTCACCATGAAAGACTATTCCAAGTCCCATAGCAAAGTGAGGAGGCAACTGAGAACCATATCAACTGTATAAACAGAAGGGCTTTGATGTTTTACAAATGAATAGTACTGTCAGTGGCGAGATTTTTCCATCCAGAGGAAGCTGACTCTGTGGTATTTTCATATATGTGGCTGATGGTGGTGTCTGGAAAACAACAGAAATCAAGGAACCTGAGATCCTGGAGAACACATAGACACCACCTTATTCCTTGTGCAGGCAAAAAAGCTAAGATGGAGCTCTCTGTGATGTGCTCTGGTACTTTTGTTGTGAGTGTTTATTGTTTGGTGGTACTTAGGGATTTGTTGTGGTGGTTGTGCTTTTTTTCATGTAAAGTTAGCATTTTCAAATAATGCCTGGGTCTTTGCTCTTACTCTTCATACACTCTGGTTAGTTAAGAATAGTAATTTGATTGGATAATTTAATCACTGAACATTAGCAAAACCCACATCTCCTCCAGTTGTCCAAGGGGTGAGAAAGAATTCTTTGGGTGGGATTAAAATAACATTACTTTATCACAACTAATGTTGCACCCAACACTACTGCTTAGACAGGAGTTGGAAGAGAACTTGCCTCAGGGCTCCACTATCAAGGAGACATGGGTGACCAGCAGCTGACTTCATGCACAGTTAATTTATATTTCCTAGGTTAATAAAAGACTTTATTTTGAAAAAAAAGTAGCTTAAAAGGACATGACAGATGGTACTGAAGGCTGATATGCACAGCCCCATGAACTGTTCTGTGGATGAATAAATACAACTCAGTGGCTATTGGATCATATTGTCTCTGGGACACATCACATGTCATCTGCAGCTGTAAATCATACCCAGTGACTTACCTCAGCTTTTGAGTTGCCAGAATAACTGCCTAAAATCTATGACACGGGAATTTCATTTGGGAGAGCCATCCCAGGTCCACCCAACATGTAAAGAGGAATTAAATCTTTTTTCCTTTTTGATATGGTTCTGTGTATATGTACACAGATGCAATGATTGACTCCACAGAGTTATGTGTTGTAAGTAGAAAATTATTTACAGTTCCAGATGACAAATGGGACCAGGTGTTCACTTCACTGTTTTCCCTGCAAACGCTCTAAGTGGTAACGCTGCATAAAATAGGATACTAGAATTAAGTAAATTGTATTAAAAATGTCATTAGTCAAGGGACAGAGGAGTTTTTTTCAGAGTTTCTAAGTTTGATGTGCTTCTTTGGACTGATCTAAACCAACTCTCCATAGAAAGAAAAAAATATCACTGATGAAGAGCCCGACATGGTGCTTTCCTTGTGCCACTTTGCTCTGAATGCCTCAATCCAGGTGTTAGTAGCTTGTACAGCCAAAGCATCTACAGCAGCCCAGGTATCTTCACATTCTAATGGGAAACTAGCTCAAGGAGCTAAATACTTTTCTGCTTCTGTGTAGCATTTATTGCACAGCACTGGGCTATTTCTCTTGGCAAGGTATATAGGCTTTTGATAAAGGAAACAGATGGTGCCAGAAAACAATGTGAGTCTAGGAAATAAAGAGGGAAGTAGAAGTATCTCTCTCTAGGTACTAACTGTCAATGACAAACCACACCAAGGGGACTCACATGGTCACTTGTACTTGACCAGTAAAATGCACTCTTTTTGGGAACACAAGCAGTTCAAGGAGCAGGAGCAAAACCATCTGACAGATTCAAGGGCAAGTTACTACTAAGAAGCATGTGTTTGCTCCTATTAAGCATCACAGAGCTGCTCCCAGAATGTCAGCTACTTTTTTTTCTGCCTGCCTGAGAACTTAGCAGCATTTCAGAGCATTGTATGATGCTGTATAGAGCAAAGCTCCAAAGAAAGGCATCTTTTCTATTTTCTCACTTGAAATTCTGGTTTCAAGAACAAGTGCTAACATGGATTTGTGATCAAATGACATGTTGGCTTTGTGCCCCTTTATGGTTCATCATTTTTTTCTGGGCCTTGGACCCCAAGGGGCACACAGGAGGAGCTGTAAGCTGCCAGCAAGCAGCAGAAGCGCCATCTGACGCTTGGCAGGTTTCAGCAGCGCTGCACTGACAGATTTGTCAGTTGCCCTTGAATCTGTCAAGTATATTACCCTGTGAATAATGGTCTGAGTGCCTTCCCAAAACTTTGATTCCTGCTTTTAGCCTGCACTTCAGAAAACTTTGCTTTATTTGGTGAGGCAGAGTCATTGCAAAGGGGATGCTGGGAAGTTTCTGTCACTCCTCTCTGTATGCCAGACGGCCTGCTTGCTTGCAGGGACAGAGACCTTAGTATCCTCCTTCTGAAGCAGATGCAGTATCACAGGCTTTTGCATTCAAAAGTTTGAGTATAGTGTGCCTGTGTTTTCAAAACATGCTAGCATAATGCAAAATAAACTTCAGCTAGCAAGCCAGCCTCAAGCTTATGCAGTGCAACCTACTGAGCCATCTGCAAAACTGGAAGCAAAAGTGAAATTACATGAAATCTGTTCAGTTTCGGAGTGATTGTTCTGAACTTGTGAAAAACCCCATTGTTGTGCAAAAGCAGGGCACTGTTAACCACTTACCAACCATCAGATCCTCAGCCTAGTTCTCAAATACTATACTACAATCTGCCTTAAAAAAAAAAAAAAAAAGTTCACAGTTGCATAGTTAAATTCTTGAAAAAGGTTACAAGGTTTCTCCTTCTGTACTTATTGAACTTTGTACTTACTGAACTTTGTTAACATATTGAACATTTGAAAAATGTAAACCACAGGGTTTGAACAGAAAAGAGCATCGATAACTTTATGCCTGAATTTCAACAACGAATGTGGAACTGGTCCTCCTCCAGTAGTTTTAATGTGTGATTTTTCAACTACAGTAGGACATGGGTGATGCACTCCCAAGTCTGAATTATGTCATAGTTATAACTACTAGGAAGTGATTTTTCAGGCAAAAACAATGCATCTGGCACTCTTTTCTTCAGTTACATGAGTATAACTTTCTATCACTTTTCCTTCTGTATAGTAGTCACACATAAGCCAAACACACTACTTTACTGAGACACATACTAGTAATTCATTCAGCTCAGGCACCTTGATTGTTTCATGTTGAGCATAACCAACTGAAGCCCCAGAGCCTATATGTACAAGACTGGGACACCTTTGTGATTATGCTGTCACACAGAGGTTTCCAGCTACATGGCACTGATTCATACTTATGATATGCTATGGCATAGTTCAGTAGAGAGTAACTCAAAAAATCAGTTTGGACTGCTTTTTAGCTCAGCAAACCATGTCTCAGACAAAGATATTTTGGCTCAAGTTCTCAGAGGTGCTCAAAGACTGTGCAGCTGCCTCCGTTTCTGCAGATTAGAAGCAACTAACCCAAACAAAGAAGGAAATTGAAGAAATCTAATCTTTCTTGCCAAATCTCCTCACTGACTGAACTTTGATTGCTCCAACACTTCTCCTCCTCCTCCTAGGGATGAGACTTGTTGCTGAGAAGTGCATTTCTCCCGCAGTCACTTTACAGGAGACAGGAAAGATTGGAGAAGGTGATAGATACATTTGCCTGTCTCATTTTTTGGCTGTCTTTCTAAAGTGATCATTCTCAGTGTTGGGGTTTTTTTTGTTTGTTTTTTTGTTTTGTTTGGGTTGGTTGGTTGGTTGGCTTTGTTGTGGTTTTGGGTTGTTTTGGGGTTTTGTGTGTGTGTGTGTGTGTGTGTGTGTTTTAAGGAATATCTGCAGAAGTGTCTTGTTGGCCCATTCACAGATAAAATGCCCCAAACTGCTAATTTCATCTGGCCTCAAAGTGTGTCACCTGGAGAAAGGATGGAGATATATACTCTGAATTCCAGACACTCTTAATTAACAAACCTTTTCATAAAAGAGTTACAAAAAAACAGATTAATAAAATCTCAAGTACCATACATTCATTAACATGCATTCTCATCTAGTACAGACAGTATCTTTCATTATCCCTTTTATGTTAATCTAGATTACACTTTATTTATGAGTCCTATCATATGAATAACAACATATTTAATTTAATCAGGAAACATAGCTACTGAAAGTTTTATTACTTATGTTTTCAAGGTGAGCCATGCAAGGCCTACCTTAAGATAAAAACAGTTAAAGAGAAACTCTAAGTGTATTAGGGTGTTAGGTAGCTAACAGCATTAAAAGTTTAATAAACACAAATGACTTTCCTGTACATCACCTTTTTGCCATTTATGTTATATTGATGACAGTTGCTGTCAAAGTGGTGACAGATGTAAATGGTCCTACATACTGATGCACATTCAGTTTTTCAACTCCTATCAATTACATTCAACAAAACTTCATGATTGCTGAACAGCCTGGCCATAATTTTGCAAGCTGATCCATGCACACAGCTTTTAACTTAAACACAGGAGCTCTGGATGAATGCAGGATCTGTGCTTCACAGGAGGGGCCCTTAGTTAGAAAAATCTGGGCTAATCATGCAGAAACTCCTGAGGTTCAGCTACCTAGCAAGCAACTAGATTACGCTCACTTGCTCCCAGACCTCGTATAAGAGCACTTCCCCAGAGTAAATTCAGTTAATTACAGAATAGCTTCCTTCAAGCATTTACAACTTACATAACTGCTGATTACTCCTTTAGGCCCTGTCAATATGAATTCTAGCTGCACAGTTCAGAACATAATGAATAAATATAATAATATTTCAAAATTTTGCACCCATTCTAACCCTCTTTCAATACATCATTTTGTTTTGCTAACACTTTGCTAGAGAATGAAATGGCATAAATTTGAGTAATTTTGGCTGTCATTAAAATGCTGTATATAAACAGGAGAATTCAGAATAAGGCATTCTCAACAAGCTTGAGGAATGTACATTTTCATGCCCAGCTGAATTAACATTTCAATTTCTTCTTAGAAGTAGTGGAATGTTTTTTGCATATAAATCCCCAAATACTTTTTGAATTTTACAGATAAAAAGCACTATTTCATACATCAACTTTGAAAGCATTGGCTTGGTATTTCCTTCCAATTTGTATGCTGCAGGACTATGAATCTGGAAGGAAGAAGTTCATGACATACAGAAGACACCTATTTCAATAAACCCAAATTAAACAGTATTTTGTTTCAAATGACATCTAGAAGCGCTGTGTATGAAGCATATGCATCGTGGTAAATAGTTGCTCATCCCCATGTTTTTACTTGCTGGTATTACTGCAAATAACACTGTTTCCATGACATGCCTTACGGACAAGTTTACTATTTTCATAAGCAGTCACATGCATTGAAGGTAGGATCACCAGCCAGTGCACCTGGCACACCAAAGCAGAACCAGAGATGCCAAGCTTACAAATCTCTCTTGCTGAATGACAAGTTAGCTGGTGTATGAAATGACAGATCTCAGCTGAAGCAAGGAAGCACATTGACCTAAGACATTTCTTCTGCAGCTGCTTCTGCTTCCTGAGCTGGTTTCTTTTCAGGTTTACCATCATGGACAGGAGATGGGTTACAGCTGTGCTTGTTGCTGTCATGCGCGCTGTGACCGCTGGCACTGCCGAGGCGAGTTGACGCCACCACAGCTTTTACTGCAGCCTGAGAAATAGAGGATCAAGCAAACATTCCTTAAAGGACATGGTCTGTCAGAATGGTAGCCTCAACATTATCCCATTGGGAAACACAGTAACATTTAGCATTCATGGCAATATCACACTCAGATACCTGACTAGGCCTGAACAGATTTAGAAGGTCAGCTTAAATACCTGTCTGAAGTTCAAAATAGCTCTTTTCACAATGTTACGACTTGGCCAAAATGAACATGAATTTTTTTTTTTTCTCTGGTTGCACATAGTGGGTTTTTTTGTTTTGTTTTTTTTTTTTTTTTTTGAGAAACTACTTCAGACCTGTCTTGTTGAAGTTAAATGGAAACAAAAAGTTATTTTACATCATCATCATAATAACAGTATTATCATGGATAATTCCTTGAAAAGTTCTCAAAGGGAAACAGGATTTACCACTATTGCATATGCCAATCAGAATGGCGCAAAGCATGTGGATAATTTCCTCTGTGTGTGTGCATGTGTGTATATCTATCTATCTATCTATCTATCTATCTATCTATCTATCTATCTACATCTATATATATATATATATTTTTAAATATATATACACACACACACACATATATATGTGTATAAATCCACATTGGGAATAGGCTCTCATATCATGCAAAACGTCACAAAACAAAGACGTACATTAAGACAGTTATATTAGTCCTTGCATTAGAAGAGTTTTATTGAAAACCCAAACATACAGAGGAGAGGAAAAGAAATACTGTGTGCAGTTCTGGAACCCTCAGCACAGGAAGGACATGGAAGTGTTGGAGAGGGTCCAGAGGAAGGCCACAAAGATGATCAGATGGCTGGAGTAGCTCTCCTATGAGGACAGGCTGAGAGAGTTGGGGCTCTTCATGCTGGAGAAGAGAAGGCTTCGAGGGGACCTGATAGTAGCCTTCCAGTATCTGAAGCGGGCCTAGAGGAAGGCTGGGGAGGGNAACTGGATGAGGCCTTGAGTAACCTGTACTAGTGTGAGGTGTCCCTGTGTATGGCAGGGGATTGGAACTCGATGATCCTTGAGGTCCCTTCCAACTGTATCATTCTATGATTCAATGATTAAATATTAATTTCTGTGGACACCAATTCTAGCTATTTTTGACTTGGCTAGCTTTTTTTGGTTAGACATCACAGAAGAAGCAGGTCTGCAGGAAGGGATGAGAAGTATATCAAGTTTAGTGAGTAATTTGGAGAGGTAACCACGCAAAGAAGAAAGACAAGGAAAAGAAGATGCAAATGAAAAACATCAATGAAGAAGAATCGGTTGGTATAGAACATTGTCCTGGTAGGCATAAATCCTGCCAGGCTGGTTTAAACCTTTGCTCAGTCCTCCTTCTGTTCAGGGTCTGGAAGTTGAAGTAGATTGAGCGAAAGCAAAGCCTTGGGGCTAGGAGCTTAGCACCATGTGTCAGGTGTCTGGTGCAGCCCCTCAACATGCCTGCGTGGTCACAGGAGGCACAAAGCTTTAAATGCACTGGGCAGTACAAGGATGCTAAATGCCTATTGACCAGTTTAACTTTCAAATTGGTCTATTAAAGGTGTGTGGGGTGGTGTGTGTGATTTAGAACCCCTGTGCCTTTCTTCAGAGATTGTCTTTTCTACACAGACAGCCTTCCCTGCACAGCAGGAAGCAGCACCCCTTAGTGTGGTTCTTTAGACTGGGAATCGCTGTGGCCA
>VWZE01024846.1:69117-82259 GCA_013396675.1 Eubucco bourcierii
TGACCAACTCCAGTCCCCATGGGGCATTTTTCCTGATCAGGGTTGTTGGGCCACCAAATCATTCAGCCAAAAGTGGCTTTTGAATATGAAATAACTGATGCTATAGAGGGAGACCATGATTAAGGCTTGCTGTGACTATGTTGGAAGTCTAAATGACTATTTACTCCTGAAAATATTTTCATCATAACTATGGAAATTTCCTACATTAAAAACAAACAAACAAACAAACAAAAAATCAACTTCAGCAGGCAGATATTTTTGCTACATCCCAAATAAGGTGAGCAAAAGTAAAGGTGTGATTTCAAATTAGGTAAACTACACCATGGTAAGACCCAGCATGGCTGTTCTTGATTTAATTTGATTATGAAATTTCATTTTATTATGGCAATTAATTTAAAAACAATTGCCTATTGAATAAAGAACAATCAATGTAAATACCTTCAAAATCAAGGAGAAATTACCATACAGTGTTTCGTGCTCTTTTATGGAAGTTACTAAAAAAACTACCTTTAATTAAAATCAAAATTTCTTTCCAGGCAAAGCCTCTGTATTGGGCAGTATCTGGATCTCATATGTGCAACAGCATTTTTAAGCTGCTGCAAGAATACAACCAATCTTCTGTGCTGTTAAAACTATACATTTTGCTTCCCTGAAATTATGACAGCATCAATACGTCATAATATAATCTGCCTGAGGGACATGTTTTGTAAAAATCACCTAGTAAGTCTCCTTTGTATTGATGAGAAGGTACAGTTATATGTACGGTAGTTAAATCTTACATCCACTCTGTTTTGGATGCACATACAGCAATGCATTTCTTGGACATTATTACCTCTGTTAAACTATGAGACTGCAACATGCAGCACTATCCTTCAAGTGTGTTACTACGGTTATGGAATTATTAATATTAATAAAACTATTAATATTGTCATGGGTTTAAAGAGTCGACAGAGTGAAGCTCTCAAACGAATTGGAGAAAACCAGAATTGTATTTGGAGAGAGTGTTACAGATAGGAATTACAAAGCAGATGCATAATCATAAGTGAACCCCCTGAATTTTCCCCCAACCCAAAACTAAATCTACAATCCCCAGTGCTACAATCCTTCCCCCTCCCCCGCCCCCCCACCATGCCACTGCCATCCTCCAGAGGCCTAAGCACAGCCTCTGGAGGCCCCAAAACAGGGCCTATCCTTACATGTTTATCCTGATAATGCAGGTCCTGCCTGGCCCCAAGGCTGGAGGGGGAGGAAAGGAGAGCAAACTGGCCTTGCCCTGAGCTTATGAAGAGACAGCAGAATGATGGGATTGAATAACAATCTTCCAGTCCCCACAGGACTCTTTTTAACCTTATAGTTCCCAACCTGGGACAATTTAATAATACAAAAAAATTTCCTTACTTTATTTACAGGGTCTTTTGCATTCAGTTGTGCAAATAGATTACAGAATGCTTACAGTGCATAGGGCAGTACCAAGCAATTTTGAACAATTACGCAAAACTAGAAAACCAAAACCACTAATTGGTTGGGAAGATTCCTGCGGTGCAGTATGCAGCCTGCCCTCTAGAGGGACTCAAAAGGCACCTTTCCGCTAAGGCAGAAGGCACAATTTCGGAGTAAATAGAACCAAAGCAAAGAGCTTTAATCACAAAGAGGTTTTCTAGAATATTTGCTCACAAATGAGTACCTCCAGAATCTTTCTGAGGCTGCATTGTAGTTCAGTACCCAAAACACTTGGAGAGGTACTGTAGTCACTATGGTAACCATTGGAAGCTTTCAGAATTTCCTGAGGACTCTGGCAGGGTGCTGGGGCTTGCATGGCCTCTGCCCTGGTCTTAGTCTGCTCTCAGGCAGGTGGTGTCCTTCCAGGGCTCCAAGCTTGGCACAGGTGTTTGCAGGTGTGCAGGTAGACACGATGTCCTGCAGCTTGGCAGTAACCTGCTCTCTGTCACCACACGAACTGCGGCGAGGTGTATGTAAGCAGTCACTCAAGCTGGGAGTGACTTATTTTCAATAGCTGTAATTACTAGTGGCAGTAATGCAGCTTGCTTGGGGGCACTTGGCTCTCCTGGTCTTACCCCTTCTTGTAGTCTAGGCTGTTGTTACCTGCCGGCAGGGTTGTTCACACTAAGGCTGGCCTGTTTTGTGCAGTATTTGGCAACAACTTACTGCCTACGGCATGGGTATTATGCTTCTCCCTCATAAACAGAGGCATGGCAAAGTTTCCAGGTAGACAAACTTGAAGCATCAAAGCTTGGTATACCAGCAAGGCTGGGTAATAAGCTGCAAGGATTCCTGGTCCCCAAGGTGACAAGGCTAGGCTTGGCAAGGCAAAGAAAGGTGAGGCATGGCATAGCAAGATGGGGCATGGCATGGTGAGTTGTTTACAACTTCTGGCCTACTTTTATCAATTTACTGAGTCTTAATTGCTCCAATGGGCAACTGAGAGTAACCAATCAGAATGGCACTTAGCCAGAACTAACCATATTAGTTGAAGCCAGGGTCTTTACCTAAATTTGGGAAAACATGGGCCTATGCATGAGGCAGGCACAAACCAAGTGTATGTACCTTGTTTACCAGAGGGTGCAAAAAGTTGCAAAACAAGTCTGAGCAAGCCCTGACCCTCACATTTAGTGGCTCCAGGCTCTTTGTCTTCTTTCTTGTGTCTCTCCCTACTCCAGAAGAGGGAGGAAGAGAGGAGGGCCACACCTGGACATGTCAGTATGCTTATTAGGCCTGTTTTTGACCTACCATGACAAGGCTGCAAGATTAATGCATTTGTTACTGTAGACATATCTTTCTGGTCCCAGTTTCTAATACATCAGTGTAAGGAGTTAAGTTTCTCTCCTTCTAATTGCCTCATCATTGTTTGTCTTCCCAAAGGTGTTTCACACCATTGTCCCAGAGGACCACAATCTCTGTGCTGATGCTGGGTCTCACTGCAAACAGGACTGTAGCTAAAATAGCACATCCTCATGTTCGCCTTCATACCATTGTCTCAGAGAGATCTCTGCTTATCCAGAGGACCACAAGCTCTGTGCTGATAGCTAGTGGATGCTGGGACTCACTGAGGTGAGTTTTCATGGTCCTTTTCATGGGCAGAAGTCTCAAAAGATGACTGCCACAGAAGTTTCTGAATGTGTTTTCACACCATTACCACAAACTCTATGACAATAGCAGCTGATAACCAGGCAAGACCACAAGTTCTGCTCTCAGGAATGTTACCAGGACTGACACAGGTAGCTAACCATGGGACTGCTGCTGACTCCAATCAAATGTGCTCAACTGAGTGGGACAGTGTGACTATGTATGGGACTGAAAATCAGAGGCAACAGGGAGAGTTTGAAGCTTCTTCAAGAACTTCAAGACCACCAAGACATCATCTGGATCCAAGGTGGTAATTATTTTTACACTTTCCTGCCCCTTGCTTACTTCTTCCTCCTTTCCTATATTTCTAACTTTTCCTCCTGCATATATAAGCAAAACAAATTCAAGTGTTTTTCCCCAAACCAACTGGTTTGGTTCCTTCTTGATTTCATTTGGGGCATCCATAAAAGAAACATCCCTTCTACAAAAGCAGATTGAGACAATCAGGAATGTTGATCTGACAAAGCTTTATTCTTAATAGAGTTTTAAATGTGAAATAAAGCTAAATGGAAGAGAGGTCCAAGTGGATTTGACTTAGCAACCTTTTTGCTCAGCTTCTTCCTGTAGGTCAAATCAAATTTCATGAGGAGAGGATGAGAGAAACAGAAGGACTGTGAAGAGAGTTGTCTGTACTAGAGGCGTCCTATTCAGTGCAGGAGCTCAAACAATTGTGTTTACACCAGTGCAGAGGTTTAGTGTGGCTTGGGAGCATCTCCCAGATAGTTGAATGGTTTGGAAAGGCAGTATATAGCAAAAGCATCTCTATATATTCTAATAGAAATTTGCTGGGTGTTCCTACTTGGAAACCCACTATGCCTGAAAGCAAGTTCTCCTTAAAGAAGGCTCTTAGTTTCAAGTACAGCAGCTGTCCCTCAACTGTTGAAAAAACTAGTCAAGCCCATGGCTTACCCTAGACACCTTTATAAAGGCACAGCAAAAGGCACATCTCCAATCTTGGGGCAGCCCTGCCAGCAAATTTTACATCTCTTTCTGCCACACATGTACTAATAGATCTGATGAGAAGTGATTACCTGGCAGATGATATCTGAGATGTGGTCCTATATACCTTTAAAAGACACCTTGAGACAAAGATTCACCTCTTAAGTGGAGCAGATAACAAAATGGCAAATAGAAATATTGTCACTTGCTTTTCACAGGCACCCAAAAGGAGAGCTGTGACTTATCTGAAGCTTATGTACAGAACAAAAGATGTTTTCTGGTATTTCCACCAGAGCGTTTATATATCCTTACAAATACTTTCAGTATAACCCCCAAAACCACAATCCTTTGTTTGAAAAAGACATAAAGAAAGCAATTGTATTATTACACACTGTATTTTATGGACACGGTTAATGAGTCCTAGAAGGTGACCGAAAATGGCCCAGATGTATAAAATACTCCGTATCTTTAATGAGTATACACAACCCCACATTTTCTTCCCATAGAAAGCATCCTGCTAATGTTCTATGCAACTATAGAACACACTTTAGCATTGTCCTTGCCAAGGGAATAAATGAAGTTTTTTTTTTCTCCCACAAAGAGAAGAGTCAATGCATCAGATAATAATTTTCCCTTCTCAATAACTTTCTTTTGACAGACTCCATCAACAAAATAAAATAATTGCAATGAATTACTAGCCAAATTAGGACTAGCCGTAATAAAACACAGACAGATTTGGCTACCTTTAGATACAACTGTTTGAAACTTTTGATCTTTAGACACAGTTGTTTGAAACTTTTGATCTATAGTTCCAACTTCAACTGTTCAAAAATTACGTATAGCCAGCATCAGTCACAGCCCTCTATCAACAGTGCTCCTGGTTGTCTTGTAAAACATAGAACACTATAATTATTTAACCCATTGAACTGATTTACAGTCAGAGTCCACAGAGTCCTCCTGGCTGTTCCAAGCCTCTTGGCTGAAATGTTATGAGACAGCAACACTGATGCTTCAGCCAAAGCTGTAACGGTGTCTGTGACTGACTGAGATGGGGCAGCTGCATTTGGGAACAATCACAGGAGATGTGAAACTACTACAAGCACCTTAGCTTCTCCTCGCCTCATCTCCAATTGAGAAGTTGCATAGGATATCATAGTATATCTTACTGTTTCTGTGAACAAGAAAAACAATCACACTATGCTTTCTGAGCCTCCTATGCTTGTATTTTTACTTTAATTAGATTTGCTGCTATTCATTCACATTAATAGCAGGATTCTGCACAGACCTTGCTGCTGTTCAGGAAGCAGAGTTAAATTCATAAAACATACAATCTCTGTGCTTGTAATCACACTACTCTAGGATTTGACTTACCTAAATTAAGGTTAGGAAAAATCACAATTAAAGTTCTGGATCTGGTGCCTTCCAACATCACAGCTCATAATGTCATAAAAACATGCAGGTTCTTGCCAATGAACCACTCTACAGCACCATCTGCACTTACAGGATGTAGGTAATAATCCCCAGAGACCACATGTCCACCTCAGGGCCATAGGCACATCCCCGTAGTATCTCTGGTGCTGCAGACGACAAAACATTTGTCAGTAAGACAAAAGTTGAATGCAGAAATAAGAACCAACCTTCACTGTGTACAAAAGCAACACAAGTCAAGTCCAAGCACAGAAAGAACAAAATGGAAAGTGGGCTCTGGTTGCAAATTATGTTTTAAGTTTGTGAAAGGAAAAACAGAAAGCTAATGCAGCACTGGAGCGGCAATGTGATAACAGAGGTAGTACTTTAGTGTTTTAGTATTTTACTGATTTACGACATACTTTAATTGGGCTTTATTTCTGGTATTCTCTTTAAATTGTATGTAAAGAGAAGACCATTTATGGTCAGTGATTTGTTTTGCTGCAGTGCAGAGCAGGCAGGAAGGTTCAGCAGTCTCAGGGTACTTTTTTTTCCATCGTGGTAAAGAGGAGTTACTCTATGACCAAGGATCTTGACAGACACAACTTGAGGAAAGCTGAGCAGACTGCTGTATCACTCAGACAGTATTCATTGTTCCTGTGGGTGACTAAAAATGTGCAGTTACACACTCAAACTCTGATGTTCCCACCTAAAGCACCACTGGACCTTGCAACCTCCAGGTTTTGTAGCCCTATGTGTTCTTGAAGTTTGCCTCCAGCTGGGCAAATCTCCTTGGGCAAAGCTCCTGAGGTAGCAAGATGAAAATGTCTTGTTTCCAGAGAAGGGAATGGAAATGCTTGATACAGGAGGAGGCTAGACCCTTCCTTCCCTCGCCTTTTGGCCGTAAACAAAATAAGCCAACTAATTTGGAAAAAAACAATTGAAAAAACACTGCAAAATCACATTTCCACATATCAGTAGCCCTTCTTCTCAGCAAGCATTATATCTGTATTAATATCCATCACATATACAGGATGGCAGCACAGGCCTTGATCCCACGGGCTCTACAATGCACGTGGGATGGTTACCACATTTGTGGTGCACAGTGGACTTGCTGCATCTACACACAACAACATTGCAGCACATATCATAGAATCATAGAATCATAGAATCATAGAATGGTAAAGTTGGAAGGGACCTCAAAGATCATCTAGTTCCAACCCCCTGCCATAGGCAGGGACACCTCCCACTAGCATGCATCTCTTAATTTTTCTGCATTACACCTTCACAGTCACGAGCAGCAAAACCAAGAAGGGCAAGGTCTTCCTGAAGTGTATAGCAACTCTGTGATGAGCCTGAAGCTTTGGGTGGCAGTCTGGACTGACCCAGGCTGCCAGTATGCTCCTGCTTTGCTCCCAGCCTGTGTGAGGTCTCCGTTTAGGCAGCTAGCTCTTCCAAGTAATATGGTGCAACAACCCAGGGAAGCAAGGCTACTCTAAGCATAATTTGATTTAATTAGAGTATACACAGCTCCTTAACAGCCTGCAGGCAGCTGGCTCAGACTTCCTCAACTGAATACAATGCAGGGGATATAAGGAGTATTTTTACAAAGCGTTTGTATATTTGGTAAAAGATATTAATCACCAAGTTTGCTACATGTCACTCCTACAGTTAGCAGCTGGGCAAATTCTTGCCAGTCAAATCAGACTTTATTTGCCTCCGTATTCTTCTGCCAGGCAAACTGATGAGCAGAGAGGGGCTGTTTTTAAGAAGAGACACTACACCCTAACTTATTTTAACTTGAGTCAGACCTGCAGCTAACAGCACAGCCTACAGGCAAAGAAGACAGTGACCTCAGGGGAAAAGATGGAGACCAAAGAGAGGGGTTCTGAAGTAAATGGCCAACATGCTTTCTTTTCTAGAGAACAGAATGTTTCTTGGAATGCCTTTTTACTCTGCCTTCTCCTCAGAATTGTAAAATTATCACAAAGGAGACCAAAGATTTATTTATACATACCTGCTTTGTTATTGGAACTCTTAATTTTGCAGTTACACATCTTGTAAATATAATTCTAAACTATATTTAGAAGATTGCTTTTGGTGAATACATTTGACAGAAGCATTGCCACGTTTGCATGTTGACTGTAGCAGACTGATCGTGAATCACTGTTCTACACTGGCTTATTTTTATGTGCTGTTGTCAGAAATCACATATGGTTTTCTTGTTAAGTTCCCCAAAAACATGATGTCTCAGGAAGTTAAGTTCTTTGTGACCACCTTCTTGCTTTCAGTCCTCTGCACTCTTTTTTACATTCCAGGAATTGTAGATTGGTATTATCTTGAGGTTAACTATAGTATCCAGACTCCAGTAAGTCATTTTGTTGCTGTGTACACTCTGGAGAAGTTGGTCATTGCTGGGTGGGCAGGTGTTGACAGTTTATGACTATCAATTATTCATAATTCAACTTGGCATTTCAACAGTATTCCTCCTGGGTTTCCTCCACTTCTGCAAAGTAATGTTTGGATGTTTTCTAGGGACAAGGCATTCTGCATGGTCAGCTAACCCAAATTTTGTAAAACATGGATTGCAAGTCCATTTCTACAGGCAAAAAGCTCCTTTCTTCTCAGCACAACACTGACCATCAACTCACCCCACGAAGTCGTCCCTACATTGAGGGAACTTCTATCAGAGTGTTAGCCTATTCTCATAGTATACAAAGACAGGCACATAAACTGCTGAGTACTAACTATAGTATTTTGACATTTGCAAACACAACAAAAGATAACTGGAACATTAATAGCTAATATTGAAGTACAGTTATCTGAAACATACTTGGCAAAGAATGTCATATAAGGTAACACATATGTCATCTGGGCCACAACAACCCCATGGTAAGCTACAGACTGGGGACGTGTGGTTGGAAAGGTGAGACTCAGAGAGGCACCAAGGTGGGTATTGGTTGACAGTCAATTAAATGTGAGCCAGCAGTGTGACCAGGTGGCCAAGAAAGCCAGTGACATGCTGGCTTGTATCACAAACTGTGCTGGTTTGAGGCTAATTGGAATATTTTAGTAAAGAAAATTACACTATAGGCTGTGAAAGGAAAACATGGTGATGTCTATTTCACTCATACGCTTGCTAAGAAATTGTTTGGGGAAAATAACCAAAACATAGATAAGTCAGTCTCTGTCTGTCTCTCTCTGGGGACACAGCACAGCATCTGAGGTGGACCAGCAGCTTCTGGTTCTGACTCCTGTGCTGATTAATTCTCACTAACCACTTTTCTTCTAACCCCCCTGGCCGATCCTCCTAATTCACCTTGCACGCAAGGCAAGCCTTGGGTTAAGTACAGGGGTGGGGAGAAGGTGGAAGGGTGGTTGNTCCTCCCACTGTACTCAGCACTGGTGAGGCCACATCTCGAGTACTGTGTTTGCTTCTGGACCCCTTACTACAAGGACACTGATGTTCTGGAGCATGTCCAGAGAAGGGCAGCAAGGGCCTTGAGCACATGGTCCATGAGGAGTGTCTGAGGGAGCTGGGGTTGTTCAGTGTGGAGANTCCAGCTGGCTGAGTTCTAGACTGGGTCATTTTACAAAGTGTGGGGGGGGTGGGGATGCGGGTGGGGAACTCCCAAACCATCACACAAATGCTGTGCCCAGCAGGAATAGGGAGGTGATCATCCCACTGTACTCAGCACTGGTGAGGCCACATCTCGAGTACTGTGTTTGCTTCTGGACCCCTTACTACAAGGACACTGATGTTCTGGAGCATGTCCAGAGAAGGGCAGCAAGGGCCTTGAGCACATGGTCCATGAGGAGTGTCTGAGGGAGCTGGGGTTGTTCAGTGTGGAGAAGCTGAGGAGAGACTTCATCACTCTCTACAACTACCTGAAGGGAGGTTGCAGCAAGGAGGAAGCAGTCTCTTCTCCTTGATGGCAAGTGACAGCACTAGAGGAGATGGTTTCAAGTTGTGCCAAGGAAGGTTCACGCTGCATGCCAGGAAATATTTCTTCACAGAGAGGGTTATCAAATGCTGGAATGGTCTACCTAGGGCAGTGGTGGAGTCACCATCCCTGGAGGTGTTTTAAACAGTGTGCAGACCTGGCACTTAAGAATATGGTTTAGGATCAACTCTAAACTGGGTCAAAGGCTGGACTGGATGATCTTTGAGGTCTCTTCCAACAGGATGTTTTCTATGATTGTGTGATCAGCTGTGCTACAATGCCATAGAGCAATCTTTCAGTCTTTACCAACATTCTTTTTGATTTGCTTCTACAGTTATAAAAGCAGATGCAAAATCTTTAGTTTCCACATGTCTTGGCTTTTGGCAATACAGATGACTTTCTGTGTGTGTCCAGAAGCTAATTGTCCCTGTTCTGCCAGTGAAGATGTGCACAAGAGTGCAGGAGTCTGACACATACACAGGATGTGCTGCTGAAAGTTGCCAGGCAATTAGAGGCTCAGTCCAGCTGCTGGATACTCAGTCTCACATGTCTGAGACAGAACTCACCTGCAGGTAGGCCAGAGGCTCTCCACAGGAATGGAGTATCCTACAGGCCTGTGCCGTTGCCTGCAGTCTGCGGAAGCTGCTGCTGCAGAAAAATCTGCTGTGTGTAAGAGGTGACCAGGCTGACCATGTCCCCATGGCACATACCCCTCTCACTGCTACTCCAGAGACAGAGCAAAAAAGCTCCATCCTCAGGAGGGAATGACAGCTGGGGTTCAGCAGCAACATGGTAATTTTTTTTCCCCCCCAAGACTAGCTGTATGTTTATTTTCACACTGCTGTGGCATATGATGTACTTAAACTCTGTTTTTAGATTTTTGATTTTCTGTGGGCAGCTTTTAGTTATATCCTCTCTGGGTTGCTGATATTTGACACACAAAACAGCTATGGCATAGTTTGACAGATGGTATGTGTTATAGCAATTGCAGTGTGCACTCTCCACAATGTAATTGAGAAAACCCCCGCACCCCTAATTATTTATTGACTGTTACCAGTGCCAAGTTTTTCCACTTGCTTATCAAAGCCTCATTTTTGTATGTGACATGTTGTTTTTTTTTTTCTTTTTCCTAAATGTGATACTATGGAAAATTATTTTAATTTGAATCATCAGTGATGGTTGTCTTCCATTCAAATTAGATGTCTTACATTAATGAAAGCTACAAGAAGTAAAAGACCAAAAAGTATAAACTAGTTGTAACTTTGGAAAAAAGCAAAACAACAACAACAACAACAACAAAAAATCCCTGTAATAACAGAACATCTGGGACAAAACACAGTTTCTAAACTGTGTGGACATCTTCCATAGTTAAACAACTAGAAATGGCCTTAAAGGTGGACAACTGAAAGCTTAAAAAGCCAACATCATAGAGTAGATAATCTCCTGATTTCTAAATTGCTAAAGGAATCAAATTATCATTCTTGTGTCATGAAGTTCTAAGATCACTAGTGTGATGGTTTGAGGCTAATTGGAGTATTTTTATGAAAATAATTAGATTATAGGCTGAGAAAAGAGAACAATGGTGATGTCTGCTTCACTCATTGGCTTGCTGAGATGTGTAAGAACAAGAACACAAACATAACACAGAGTCTCTCAGTCTCTCTCTGGGAGCCCATGTGTCTTCTCTCTGCTAACCTAACCATTCTACTTCTAACCTCCCTGGCTGATCCTCCAAACTCACCCTGGGGTAAGGTATAGGGGTGGGGAGAAGGTGGAAGGGTGGTTGGGAGCCCCTCCTGGGGACTCTGATTTCTGGGAGGGGAGTTGTGTTTCTGTATTACCTTTAACTTGTATATTTCNTGGTAACCAACAGTTCATGTCGACTTGCACTTTTTGGTAAAAGTGAAGCAAACCTATGGTTTTGTATTCCATTTAGGGAGAGAAGATTAGTCAGAAGTGCCAAAGTATTTCTGTGTCAGAAGGGGTATGCTAGCTCTACACCAGTTGTCTCAGTTGACAAGATCTGCCACAAAGAGCTCCTTGACATTGCACGTCGAATTCTGTTATACAGGTTTCACTTCAGCATGAACCAGAAATGGTCTGAGTCAAGCCTACATTTAAAACCACGTATTTGCTGAAATGTTTTGAGTTCAGGGGATTAATTTACGGCCCCTCTCTAAGGAATAATTTTATTTCCTCTCAATTAGAAAACAAACAAACAAACAAACAAACTTAAGGTAAATTCACTATAAGCAATGCTTAAATATTAATAATTGCTCTAGCACTGTACATTTGTTATGTTTTCCATTATGCCTTTCATAGTCCAGATTACTGATGATACCTCTCAGGTATTATTTTAGTAATCTCAGCAATTTTTTTTTTGATGGTCCAACTTATTTCCATGCAAATAGTGAACTTGCACTATAATGTATGTTCTGATTATTAAGCTTCAGTGCTAGAGAACATGAGCTTAGAAAAAAAATTAACTGAATGCAAATTCTAAATTTTAGGGTTTTATTCCTACTTTTTTTTTTTTTTTTAGGGGCTTTTTGAATTTTTACTTTAGGAAGAAGCATTTCATGACCAAAATGTAATGTTCACATAATAAAACAACATACCACAATACCCTGGAGTTCCACAAACTGTCTTCATGGTCACCTGATCTTCCACAATCTTGGAAAGCCCAAAGTCAGCTGTCAAATTTATTTAAGAATATTAATTTTTCTTCTTTGTCAAACTACTTTAAAAAACCCTCACAAAACAAAACAACAAACCAAACCCAAAACTCCAATCCCCCCCCCCAAAAAACCCCAAAAAATTAAAGAGCAATATAAAAGAGCATTTATGCATTAAATGAATGGTGCTGTCAATTCCAAAGATGAGAATCAATGTAAAGAATCTACTGGGACTGCTATCCAGAAGCAAAAGTTGTCTGTACAAATCAGTGTTCCTGGTTCTTGCTTGATAGAAATGTAGCTTGTATTTGATCCTGAAGAATATACAAAGCCAGTGGTATGCAATGTCTTTAAGGGGATACAAGCAGTGACCCGGAAATGCATTTCAGGTGTATGTCCATCTTACACACTGTAAATGACCCAGCACAATTAACAGAACAATTTAAAGAAAATTGTGGATCAGTGACTTCTTTGATAAGAATACACAGTCTCTGTGAGACAGCAGAAGGGCTCTGCAGCAGGACCTCGACCGCCTGCACAGATGGGCAGAGTCCAAGGGGATGGCATTCAACAAATCCAAGTGTCTGGTGCTGCACTTTGGCCACAACAACACCATACAGAGCTACAGGCTGCGGTGGGAGTGGCTGGAGAGCAGCCAAACAGAAAGGGATCTGGGGGTGCTGATTGACACCCGCCTGAACATGAGCCAGCAGTGTGCCCAGGTGGCCAAGAAGGCCAATGGCATCCTGGCCTGCATCAGGAATAGTGTGGCCAGCAGGAGCAGGGAGGTCATTCTCCCCCTGGACTCTGCACTGCTTAGGCCACACCTTGAGTACTGTGTCCAGTTCTGGGCCCCTCAATTTAAGAAGGTCATTGAGGTGCTTGAGCGTGTCCAGAGAAGGCAACGAGGCTGGGGAGAGGCCTCCAGCACAAGCCCTATGAGGAGAGGCTGAGGGAGCTGGGATTGTTTAGCCTGGAGAAGAGGAGGCTCAGGGGGGACCTTATTGCTGTCTACAACTACCTGAAGGGTGGT
>VWZE01024848.1:0-141261 GCA_013396675.1 Eubucco bourcierii
TTTTTTTTTTCGATGATGTCCTGTTGATGTGGATTCTGGTCTCTTTGGCAGGCTTACACTCTGCTTCCTCTGAGATTTGCTTTTGGCTGAAGTGCTGAATTTCAAAAAATGAGTGATATTAAAGCAGTGTATTATGAGTTAAAAACCTAAGTGAACCACAGTTCTTCCTCTCTGACTATTCTCATCAACCTCCCACCAACTGATCCAAATGCCTTCCTCTGTTCCCAAACATAAATACTAATCTGCCATTGAGTTCAACCTGGTTCTCAGCAAATCTACCACTCCTTGAAAGGAGGTTGGAGTGAGGTGGCAGTTGGTCTCTTCTCCCTAGTATCAGGTGATAGACTGAGAGAAAATGGCCTGAAGCTGTATCAGGGGAGGTTTAGGTTGGATATGAGGAAAAGTTTCTTGGCTGCAAGAGCAGTCAGGCATTGGAACAGGCTGCCCAGGGAGGTGGAGTCACTGTCCTTGGAGATGTTAAAGAAATGTGTGGACATGGCACGTTGGTACATGGTTTAGAGGGAGTAGTGGTGTTAGACTGAGGGTTGGATTCTTTGAGGTCTTTTCCAACAAAAACAATTCTATGGCTCTATAACACCAGGAGCATATTGAGAGCACTGGAAGCTTTCAGATTAGCCAACAAGTAGTTAAGTTATCGAGTTAAGACAAATGAGCAGCTTAGAATACATGACAACTTTATCTACAAAATGTCTGTTTTGGTTAATAGAAAGTAGTGGCACAGTACACAGTTTGAGGTGGGTTGTTGCTGGGTGGTGGGTTTTTTTTGTTGTGGTTTAAATCACTCTAAATGTACACAGAACACACATTTTGACTGTGGTGTGCCAGTTGGGATTCTGGAGCAAGCAGTGAAAATCATACTGAAAAATGCCACTGCCAAGATATAAAACTTGATATCCGGACCTGCATTTAGCTGCTTTTTAAAAAAAATGTGTATTTTGAAGTGTTAGTATTGGAAATGTTTGGGGGTTCTTTCTAGCTCTGTGCCACATGGTTTGAAAATCCTAAACAGGCGTTTGATGAATCAGCGTCTCTTCCCATTCCTCCTTGGCCCAGAAAGGCTGCACATTTAAGAACATGTTGTTATGTTTCTGCAAATTGAGAACATAGCAAAAACCCCCAACACCCTGAATCACCAGAACTGGTAGTGGGTAGTTACATCACTAACAAAAATACTGAATGTTGAGAATGAGAGCGACTGTAGCTTTTTTTTTTTTTTCTCTTGCCAGTGCATTTTAGTGATCTTTTTGGTGGCTGTGTTCATGCTGTTTTCCATATGAGTTTGATCATTTAAGTCTATTTATCTTTTTTTTTTTTTTTTTTTAGTTCTTGAGAAAGGAAAACTGAGCATCCACGTTTTGGGGGAGGAAGAAAACCCCAAGGTTTAGGTCAGCAGACTGTGCATTGGTGTCACTGTGCATTGAGGTTAAGAGCTTGGGATGTGAAATGAACGAACACGTTCCATCTGACCAACAGAATGATGTCTGCTAGGGTTCAGTTTGCTATGGTTTTCTGAGCTTTCTGTATGATCTCATCACTGGAGGGGGAAAGTATATTCTCCCATAAGATTAATCTTATCCTTGTGATTCATTACTACTGTGGGGTTTTTTTGTGTGAACCTTTTGAGTGTCAGACCTCCCCCCACTCTTCCACTCCAAATAAAAAACAACCACCCTGTCTTTGACTTTATATGGTGTTGCTGTAGGTGGACGTACCCAGAATAATGGTTTGCCTTAACAATTGGAGTCTTACATCGTTGTCTGGAGAAGAAGTCCTAATATGTATTTATCCAGCTATTTGTCAAGCTTTACACTTTGGGAAGAGAGCTTGTGCAGTTTTTCTGAGGCTTGGTAAACAATTTCTTGTGTGAATATTCTTGTTTATGAGTGTGTCTAACAAAAAAATGTATTCTAACAGCATATATATATCTGTATATGTCTGTCTGTCTTGTTCCCTTTTATGAATTCTCTGTTTTCTGCATATAATTCCATGTAATAAGGTGATAAGTTTACTTGGGAGCAGATGATGTCTTCCTTTTTCTTAGTTAATATTTAGATTGTCACTTCAGTTCCCTGGCCCCACTGCTCTAACAAGTTACCAGTCAGTAAGCACAGGAGCAGCTGTGCCTTTTGACAGCAGCGTTAGAATCACAGAATCACTTAGGATGAAGACCTTCAAACTAGAGTCCCATCACTAAAACTAGAGTTGGATCCCTTCTCTCATTTTCCCACATGCCCTGAGGAGCTGTCATGGTGGGAAGGTGCAATGGTTTCTGGAACCATTACACCAGAATAGCTCACCAGAACAAGAAGATTTGTAGATGAGTAAGTAAACTCTGTAGGATGCTTTTTGAAGGCCTAATGACAAGACAAATAAATGAGGACCCTTTTTCTCTTCTCTTGTGACACGACTGTATGCAATTTATTTCCCACTAGTGCTAAAATAATCTCTTTTGAAAACCCAGGAGCATGACCCCCTGAAGCTAATGGAGTTGAGCTGTGTGTCCTTTTTTTTTTTAACTTTAGAGGTTCAAATACTCCAGTCTATGGTGACTAATTGCTGTAATATCCTGTATTCAGACGTTAAAATAATGAAACATTGAAGAACAAATCTAAGGATTCTCCTTTGCTAAAGCTTATGCCTCTATGCTTTTCTTCAAAATGTAATCATTTTGGACTGCAGACCTTTTTACTAAGAGAAAGAAATGGAATTCATCTTCCCTACAACTAGTAATGTGTATTTATTGAACCCTGGAAAAAGGTTGGCATATTGTCGTGGTTTAATTTGTTTCTGATAGTCATAGCTTCGTTTTTCCATCTCGCTACTGCAGTCTGATAAAGTGATGGGTGGTGGGAACTGCTGGCAGGAGAGGAAAGTGTCACCTTCAAATTGGTACCTGGACATGAAAATTACAGACCTGGAACATTAGAATTGTAGTTACAAGGTCTGTGTGAAATGAAGGCAGAAGGCTTATTGTGTAGTGATGGAATAGGTCATCTGAAAATTTTTTCTATTTGCCTGTTTTTTAAAAAAAAAAAAAAAAATCTTTGAATAGTCCCATGTCTTTATAGGGGTAAAACTAATCCACTCCTATTAAGAAAATTCTTTTATTTTAAATGGAGCATGAAGTATTTGAGACTTAGAATTGTGTAATATTTCCAATTGCAAGACATAGCCTGAGAAGTAGAACTAAAAATAGTTTTATAGTTAAGAGAAAAACTAGAAATTCTACTCAAGGTCATCTTATTTGCACATGTGAATTATGCCACTTGAATACCAAATAGCTCATAAAAGAGTTGGGTTTTTTCCTTGCTAAATAAAATAATGTAGAAACTTTTTAATAACACTTAGACCTGTGGAAGGACTGAATAAGAATGTCTGAACTTTGTCCTCCTAATGAAGTCTTGTGATCATTGTATTTATTGTCTGGATCTACCTTCATTCTAATTCAAACCTATTAGCTTTATACTCATAGTCTCAATTTCTAATAGATTTTTTTTTTTTTAAGCTGACACATGATTGAGATGAAGTTATTTTTTGGCAAGAACTCTGCAAACCACATGGCTCTGCTTCCAAATTGGTATCTAGGTCCTGTCAGCTATGGTTTATCATGCTTGTAATTGATCCAGATTCAAATGTAGCAAAATTTTGAGTTCAGAAATTTTCCAAGTGTTCTGTAATACTATAATGCCTTCTAGAAGAACTGCTGCTGCTTGTCATCTACTCTGTGTACAGTACAGAATGTTTTTAGATGTGAACTTTAAGGTATTTCTGTACACAACTAAAAATAAAGAAATACAGTAGGTTCTTGCATGGTCCTCTCCTCAGATGAGGAAACCTCCTTATATACCTGTGGCATGTTTTTGTAATGAGACTGAAACATCTGAAAGTTGTAACTAATTTTATTTATTCTGTATCTAATCTCCTTGGATCAGATATGGTCCTTTCACTCTAAATTTCTTAGAAAAGAAGCTCTTTATAGATGTATATTTTAATATTACTGTGTCTATATTGAACTAATTTTGGGCTAAAAAATGGGTAATCTAGTTAGAGGTTGTTGTTACTATTGTAACATAATTCATTGTTGTTCTGATCTGGTTGTTGAACAGGTGATGAGACTAAAATATGTGCCTTTTAAAATTAAGAATATATTTCCTTTTCTGAACTTGTCTCCTATGCATGGGATAGATTAATGATCTCTTTGGGTTGGAAAGGATCTCCAACCGTCTAACACAACCCCCTTGCAGTGAGCAGGGACATCTTACACTAGATCAAGTTGCTCAGAGCCTTGTTGAGCCTGACCTTGAATATCTCCAGGGATTGGGACCTCAACTAGCTCCCTGGGTTAACCTGTTCTCTTTTGTCCTTTAACCTTGAAAACATCCCAGGTATTGAGCACTTTTCTGACTGTTGGAGTGCCATGGAAAGTGTGACAGAAATTGGTGCTGTGTTATTTTAAAAAATGTCAGTATTGAAAGGTAACAAAACATCTGGGTACACAGCTGGGAGATGGAAATAAATTGGGAAATTCAGCATAGCCTTTTTTGAAAAACAACCAACCAAAAACCCCAAACTCAAAAACCTTGCAAACAAAGTGCAAAATATACCACCAAAAAACCAAACAACCCAACAACAAAAAACCCCAACCAACCAAAAAGCCCAAACAAAAAATACAAACAAAAAACCAACAGACACCTCCCACTCTCCAAAAAAATCCCCCAAACCAAAAAGCCACCAGACATCTCCCACCCCCCCCATAAAACCTCAACACCAAACAAACCAGCGAAACCTCACGCAGATGTGCACACACACACACGCACAAACTAAACCAAGAATGGGGGAGTTACCTTCTTGTCTTTCATAAAATATGAAGAAATATTTCATTACTTTCATTTTGTCACTTAAGAAGAATGCAAGTCTCTGCAACCTTCTCACTTTTCCAAATGGCAGGCAAACCAGGCATCATCTGCTTTCTATAATGTTGGATGTGCTGGAGTGGAATGTTGAGAGTAGTTTAACTTACTGATAAGAAATCATTCCTTTCTATTTTTAGTTCCTGTCTGCATCTAGACATTTCTCTTAAAGCCAACTTGTGTTGTATCACCAACTTGTGTTGTATCTCACCATAAACAGACTATTAGGAGAGCAATGTTTTGCCTCCTTGTGATTCTAATATGATGACATTCATGATGTACTCCTTTTTAGCGTTAGGCTATACCTTTAGCTTCCACTTGACTACCATAATCAGGATTAGCTACTGATAGCAAACTCCCCATGAAATTGCATGTTTCAGTAATCAACAGAGCAGCCTTGCAGTACTTGAAGTGCCCTATGAGAAGGGTGGAGGTGAAGTGTTTACAAAGGCCTGTAGTGAGAGGAGGGGGCAATGGCTTGAAGTTAGAGGAACGTATTTAGATTGGATGTTAGGAACAAACTCTTTACCTTGCGGGTGGTGGAACACTGGAGCAAATTGTGCAGGGAGGTATTTGAGATCCTATCCCTGGAGATATTCAAGGTCAGGCTCAAAAAGGCTCTGAGCAACCTGATCTGGTGGAGGATGTCCCTGCTCACTTCAAGGGGGTTGGGCTGGATGACTTTGAGACCCTTCCAACCCAACCTGTTCTATGATCTAGATGTCAACTGTAACAAAAACACATTAAAACCAAAAGGCATTTAATTTATGAGCAGGTGATTTTTTTTTTTTCATGCTGAACTTTATCTCTTGAACGTATGCTTTCTTCTAAATATGCTTAAAGAAGCAAGGTCCTTCCAATTCTCCTTTCCTGTAGAAGTAAATACCACTGGAAAATGCAAACTCTGTGAAGCTAGTGTGACTTTACTTTCTTTGTTCGTCAGCTTTTACAGGAAATTTGTGTGCAATTATGGTGGTTAATTCAAATTCATGTTTGGTGGTGAGGGGAAAGGAGGGAAAAACATCTACAGGTAGAAAAAGTAGAAGAAAAACTAAAAAAGGCAAATATCTTCTCAATCTCTTTCATTAGTAGTTAAACCTCTTTGTGTTGACCACAACTTTTCAGAATGCAAAACATCAAAGCACCTGTGATTTTTGTATTTAGAAAGGTGGATATTTTAGCAAGGTATTGCTTTAACATTTTTTACTTAAGAAAACCCCCATGAGTTTAAAAAGATGCTGATTTGCTATGAAGAATTTTATGTTCTACTCTAAAATGCTTGTATTTTAACAGTGAACAGAGTATCTGCCAAGCACGAGCTGCTGTAATGGTCTATGATGATGCCAATAAGAAATGGGTACCAGCTGGTGGATCAACTGGATTCAGCAGAGTTCATATATATCATCATACAGGCAACAACACATTCAGAGTAGTGGGCAGGAAGATTCAGGATCACCAGGTAAGAGAATGTCTGGAAATGTGGAACAGGAATTTTTAGCAATTGTGATTGTTTTTGTTTTTAATATTGGGAAAGGAGAATGATGCGAGCTCTAAATTGTTTGGTTTGGTTTTTTTGTAACTGAAGTAACAATGCTCTATTATGGTTTCCCCCTCAAACTAAGCATTTCATCTACCTTCAGACCCTTTTTACCATTTCTTCCTACACAGAGATATAAAGACTAGTGGTGTACACAAGTCATCTGATTCTTTTTAAGGCACAGTGACAGCCTAAAAACTTTCTTCATCTGTACTGTATGCTGTCAGCTGCAATTTATATAGATGCTGGCGGTTCTCTTGTAGCTCTTCCTGTATAATGAAAACTTGGATGTGTATCGTATTTCTCCAGGTGATTTAATTAAAAAAAAAAAAGCTGATTGTATACCATGATGAGAGATTGAGAACGGAGCAATAAGGAATATATTTTAATTTCCTTGATGAAGTTATTAGATCTTGACTAAATGGCAGATTTAGCACTCCCTCTTGAAATACGCTCTGCCTTTTGATACTTGGCACAGTTAAAAATCTAATCTCTGTCTTTGAGGAGATATTCTGTATCTGTTTCCTCCACTCCCAGCATTTCATCAAAAAATTTATCCCACACCTGGAACATAAACTGATAATCTCCCATATGATTTGACATTTAACACTTACTCCACGTAATAAACGGTTTCTGTGCATTCATCTGAGAACAAATTCAGGGTTTTTCTCCCATTTTTCTGTGGAAAAAAGTGAGAGGACAGTTATGCAATTGCAATGGGTTCTTCTTAATAGATGACTTGTAATAATTATCCTACTAGATACAATTTATCATGTTTTGTGTGAGCAAAAATAATACCTTGTGATGCATAGATGTCCAAGCAAACCATGAATGAAAGCAGCGCAAGCTAAGGGAGCCACGGGGAGAAGTAGTAACTTGGTTAGAAAAAACACAATTTGAACAAACATTCTGTGAGACTAATGGAAAACTGAGTTTCCAAAATCTAAGTATAGATTTCTGTTGAGTACTAAGCTACTAAAAATTAGAACTGTTGGTATTGCTGCATTAGTATTACAAAACATCTCTGCAGCCTTTGAAATAAGAAAGCTTAAGCTACAAAAATGATGTCCAGTTCTGGAGTGAGTGAGTGTCCAGTTCTGGGCCCCTCAATGTAGGAAGGACATTGAGGTGTTTCAGCGTGTCCAGAGAAGGGCAACGAGGCTGGTGAGAGACCTCGAGCACAACCCCTATGAAGAGAGGCTGAGGGAACTGGGATTCTTTAGCCTGGAAAAGAGGAGGCTCAGGGGAGACCTTCTTGCTGTCTACTACTACCTGAAGGGTGGTTGTGGCCAGGAGGAAGTGGCTTTCTTCTCTCAGGCAACCAGCACCAGAACAAGAGGACACAGTCTCAAGCTCTGCCGGGGGAAGTTTAGGCTGGAGGTGAGGAGAAAGTTCTTGACTGAGAGAGTCATTGACTGCTGGAATGGGCTGCCCAGGGGGAGGTGGTGGAGTCACCGTCCCTGGAGGTGTTCAAGGCGGATTTGGACATGGCACTTGCTGCCATGGTCTGGTCTTGAGGGCTGTGGTACTGGGTTGGACCTGATGATCTTTGAGGTCTCTTCCAACTTTGCTGATACTGTGATGGAAAATATCTCATGAGTCCCCTTGTGTATTCTCATCAGTGATTTCATTTGGCATTGGAATTAAAATTGAAATGATTGTGTACTTGAGCATTGTGATCTTATTTCGGATTTATTATGAGTTTTGAATTTACCCACATGGGTAAGGAATGAAATCTACATAAAGCTGAAATTTGGGATGAAACAAGAATTTTCAACATAAGTAATTTTGTGGTTTGTCTGTTTTTGTTTTTGTTTTGTTTTGTTTTTTTAAATGATTATAGGTGGTAATAAATTGTGCCATTCCGAAAGGGCTGAAGTACAATCAAGCTACACAGACCTTCCACCAGTGGCGTGATGCTAGGCAGGTGTATGGTCTGAATTTTGGCAGCAAAGAAGATGCCAATGTCTTCGCAAGTGCCATGATGCATGCCTTAGAAGTATTAAATTCACAGGAAGCTGGTAAGAGCCTCTTCACTTTTCTCTAAAGATTGTTCAGATATAGAGATTGGGGAAAAAAAAAAAAAAAGGAAATATTTATGCATAAAATTCTGTACGTCCTGTGCTTAATTGGAATTCTACCTCTAGCCGTTTGTACCATTTGGGTGGTTTTCAACTTGACTACCATCTATGTAAATGCAGTTCCCAAGAAGGAAATAAGTTTTCATGTGGTTTATTACATATAAGAACTCACTGGTTTTTTGTTTTTGTTTGTTTTTGTTTTTTTTTTTAAAGGAAGCAAAACCAAAATACCTCTTAATCAGTTGTTTTCAGGATATCCACAGACACCCAGTGTTCTTGATGTGTATTGTTGTTTTTGCTGCTTATTCAGTACTGGTTTATTATGAATATCTTAGGGTTTTTTCCTCTGAACTTTGGAATTCAGGTCATCCTCTTAGACAGTTCTTGCCGTACAGAGTTTTCAGGCTTGGAGACCTTGCATCCAGGGGTAACATTCAGATATGAGCACATAAAATTTAGAGAACAGGTTTATCATTTAATTTGTTTGGAAAACAGGTTGCCATATTTGGTTTAAAATGTGGATAGAAAAATTAGCAGCTTTCAGTTTTCAGGTGTTGTTTGTAATGCATTTTAGATAGGCTCTACAGCAAATTGATCGGTGGACACACACAGAGTTTTTATTTCAAAAGACTAAGAGACCTTTGTATTCTTGTAACCAAATAGAATTCTTTTGTCCTCATTAAACTTTAAAGGTTGCTGGTGTAACATGAGATAGTACTTCTGTACCAGGGTTTTTTTTTTCTCTTTTGTAAAAGCAAGACTGTAGAGTATCTCAACTAAAGCAAAATAGGGTCATTTTATTAAGTTGCTTTTCGTTCTGATATTTCTTTTTTTTCGAGGCAACTTCTGAAACTAAGCAATGTAGACCAAGGATGATTAGTGCTTGTGCTGTTATGCACCATATGAGGCCAAAATAGAGCGGGTACCTACAGCTATAAGGTTTCTTTTTACCATTTGAAATAATCTAATTGTGTATCCCAGTCTCCTGCCTCTCAGTTGGGTGTCTTCTAAATCCCCTCTGTTTTCCTTTTTGTAAGGGTTACTCATTTATCAACACTCAGACTGTTCTAACATTTCAAACACAAGGGGTGTAGGTTTCTCCACATTGGCTGTGAAGCCTGACAAGGCCTGATTTGTGATAGTTAACTACACCTTCGAGGGTTTTATGTTGTTCCCCGTTACCTGTGTTTGCCCTGCTGCTCTCTTAAGACCCCACCTGGAGTACTGTGTTCAGCTCTGGAGCCCTCAACTCAAGAAGGATATTGAAATGTTGGAGTGGGTCCAGAGAAGACCACAAAGATGATCAGAGGGCTGGAGCACCACCCCTGTGGGGACTGGCTACCAGAGTTGGGACTACTGAGGCTGGAGAAGTGAAGGCTTTGGGGAGACCTTATAGCATTGTTCCAGTACCAGAAGGGGACTAGAGGGGGGCTGGAGAGGGTCTGTTTAGAAGGGCTTGTAGTGATGCAGTGAGGGGGAATGACTTTAAGCTGGAAGAGGGAAGATTGAGACTGGATATTAGGAAGAAATTCTTGATGGTGAGGGTGGTGAGGCACTGGAACAGGTTGGCCAAAGGAATTGTGAATACCCTCTCTCTGAAAGTGTCCAAGCTAAGTTTGGATGGGGTGTTGAGGAACCTGGTCTAGTAGAAGGCATCCCTGCCAATGGCAGGGGTGTTGGAACTAGATGACCTTTAAGGTCCCTTCCAACCCAAACCATTCTGTGAATCTGTTTGAAACAAGTGTGCATGTATTTTCATCATTTAATTTTAACTCCTCTTCCTATTACTAAAACCAAGCAACTAGAGAGGCTTGGAGTGACATGGGCAAGCATTATAGTGCTCATTTCTTTAATAGATTGGTGTGTCTGTTCCTTCATTTGCTGGATTATTGTGATTTGTCTCATGACTAGCTCTCTTGCTGCTTTCTGCACAGTGTATGTGGGCTAATACCTGCATTGTTTTACTCTTCAGCAGTAGAAATTTAATTGAACTGAGATATTTACCAAGACTTGGATAAAACTGAAACAGTTTTAAGGAGATTCTTTAAATGTAATTTTAGTAATACAAAACTTCAATCGAACTGTAGCCTAGAATCAATGTGATTCTACAGAAGCATATGATAGAAATATCTTTTTCCTCTTGTATCTCTCTGGTAATTTACTAAATGGGGAGGGGAGTTTGGGCTTTGCAATGGCAAATCACAGTCCCATTCCAAATCCATATCATGAAATCTTCTGAATCATCCTACCAGCAGTCTCTTCATTGATCTTCAGAGTGGCTCTTCAGTTTGAGTTTGTTTCATTCAGTTTAATTTAATACCAGTCTCTGATAGCTGAGGGTAATGGTGGTGTTTTCAGGTGGCTTTGTGTAGTTGATTAAATGAGTTGAGTAAGACTGTAATATGTTGCTGACTATAGTGCTGTAGGTCCACCTAGTTAGTTCTTAACAACTTTGGAATGTAGGCCTGACAAGAACAGACCAGCCACGAGAGAAGGCTGAGAGAATTGGATTTGTTCAGCCTTGAGAAGGCTTAGGGGAGACCTGATTACCAAGTTCTAGTACGTAATGGCTACCAGGAGGATGGAGACTCTCTTCTTAAAGGGAGTCCCACAGAATAGACAAAGGGTAATTGGTACAAGTTACTCCAGGAGATTCCAACTGGAGTGTAGAAGAAAAGTTTTCCCCATGAGAAGGGAAAACTGTTGGAATCATCTCCCAAGGGAAAGTGATGGATTCCCCTGCACTGGACAGTTTGAAGACTCAGTTTGACAAGGTGCTGGGCCATCTCATTTAATTGACACTGTCATCTAGGGAGACTGGACCAGATGGGGTCCCTTCCAATCTGGCATTCTGCAATTCTCTGAACATACCTTCTGTCATTGCATTTGATAGTGACTGTTTGTAGCCAAACCTGTAAGGACTTCAAAAATTGTAAGATAGTGGCTTTGTTTCTTCTTCCTGTGATTTGACTTGGTGATAGTTAGATAAGTCAAAATGCAACCATTAGCTGTATCACAAGCTAATGGACACCATCAGCACATGAGGAGATGACTCTTTTTTTTCTCTTCTATCAGCCAAGGAAAACTGCGTTTGATACTATCTGTCACTTAACCTGCCTCACAGACACTGAGGTGCTTTATCCTCCATCCAAATGAGATGAAAACAAAGCTTGGTGTTATCAGCCTTGCTTCAGAAGATGCCTGAAGATGAGTGGTCCTGCACTGTTGCTTGCAAGACCCATCATAATTGTGCATATTTAGACTTGCTTTGGAAGCCTGTTACCATTTCCAGACAGTGCTTGAAGATACACATTTATAATTTATCTCTATGAGAATACTTCAACAAGTCTTAATAAGTTTTATCAGATAGAAGGTTTGTCAGTGTATGATCTACATAATGCTTATTTTTTCTGTCAGTGTAAAAGCTATGAAAATAGAAACAAAACATCAAGTAGCATTCTGCTTCAATAATGGAAACCAGATACCAAGTAGCTTGTAGTTTAGAAACAAACTAATTTGACCTCTTGCTCAAAGTGTAGTGTATTTCTTTTCTTCTGTAGTTGGTATACTTCCCTAAAAGTGCAGCTAGAAATGAGTCCTTGATGTTAATTTGCTATGATTTCCCCCCTCTACCCGTAACGTCTTGGACACAGCTGCATATTTACTTAGGCTGATCACTGGCTCTGAGGTGCTAACATTAGTTCTTCTAGGAAATTATTTGCAACTTTCTCCCTCTTTTTATGAATAGATTAGCCCTTCTTGAAAAGGTATATGTTATGAAAGGAATTTATGCTAATACATGCTGATCAGTACATTATATATTGATAGTTTCGTTTCTTCCAATTTAACTGCTAGATTTAAAAAATATTTCTTACATAGGCATTTCTATTTGATATTCTGATACTCCTTCAGATATCTGTACCTGAAGACAGCAACTTGTCTCTAACAATTTATGTAAATTGCTGTTTCTTAGTATTTCTAAATTGGCATTTAAGATCTCCAACCCAAGAAAAATAAAGAAATCCTCTGTAGTTAACTTCACTTTTCCTCCAGAATTACTTACAATTAAAACTTGATTATTGCAGCATCCTTGTTTTCTGGTCTGTTTTCTCATTTTGGCAATTTCTTTTATTAGCTTGGTTACTTTAAGTTATATTTTATTCATAAAAGGAAAGCAACTTTAATGCTAGCTGGGCATTCTGTTCAGAAATTCATAAAACTCTAGACAAATTTTAAACTTGTGCAAAGGTTCACAAATCTAGACAACTTCTGAGTAGTATCAAAGACTGTGTGGACATCCTTTTGGTTTGTAAGTCAAATGTGTCTTATGGCTCTTGCCCTTATTGAAATAAATCATACAGTCTCCTTCTCTTGCATGTGTCTGAAAAATGTCATTCCTTTGCTTGCAGATGGCATCTTCAGCTGTTAGGAGTTGTTTAATTTCAGCTCTCCCCCTAGTGGATCTGTTAAGCAGAGGGGAAGCAACTGGGTGTCTGCACCACTGAGTTCACAGTGATGGGCTTGGTGTCTTCCTAATGAGTGCAGACGGCAAGTGTGAGGTTGAAGGAAAGGCTTTACTGCAGTGTGCAGTTTTCTTCTAATTAAAGAACCAAAGCCAGTACATTTTTTTTCTCAAAGGACTCAGAAGTGATGGCCACCATGTCAGTGAAGGAGTTTGAAACACTATGTCTAGTTGACTGTTTTCCCCCTGATCTGCAGTGTATGATCACCCTGATTTCAGTTATAGAATCACAGAATTATTTAGATTGGAAAAAATCTTTAAGATCATGGAACCAAAACATTGTCTAATTATACCAAATTTCATAAGAACCATGACCCTTAGCACCATATCTCTGTGTCTTTTAAATATCTCCAGGAATGGGGATTCAACCACTTACGCTTGAGCACTTCTCATTTAAATCAATGTAAAACTCAAAGTGCTCTCACTCTGTCATGTTTAAATGATTAAATTCATTCAGCCAGGCTCTGTTTTCCCACTGGCTAGTTGAGCAGATTGTAAACCACCTGCAAATCCAGTAGAGAAAGACAACAACAAAGAACAGCAGTTTCTCTTGGAATTCCAGGATGGAGTACCAATGCTACCAAGTTTTGCGCCATACTGTTTAGGATATGTTTTAAAAACTGAACAAAGATTTGTTTCTGGTGCTCATTTGTGAAAAGTTGGGAGGATTTACTCATTTCTTTAATTGTCTGAGGGTGTCAAAAGTTTATACCTTAGTCAAATGACAAGCAGGTGCCATCAATTTGAGGTCAGTTGAAGAGGATTTCTGGTGGTGTGTTCAGATATTGGTTAATAGGTTTTAATTGTCTAGAGTAAAAATGGGTGTTTTGTACAATGGTTTTGCATTCCATGACAAAGAAAATTTTCCTATCTGCATTAAGTGGAACTCAGTGTGGCAATAGAAGTAGCTAGAATGAGAGAACAACCTTCATGGAGGGAAATTAGATGGTAGAGAAAGTTTTGTGATGTGTGAGGAAATGGATTATTCCTCAGAAGGAATAAAGGCAAGGGGGAGAAATGTGTCAGGACACGAGAGAAACAAAGGGGCATCAATTTTTCTGCAAAGTGTGCCTTCTAGTTCAGCTGGAATTGGTGTTTTGTTGTTTTGTCATCTGTCTGCTGTCTCAGGAGAGCCTTGCTAAGAGAATAAGAAACTGAATGTGGGATTTTTGTATGTGCAGTTTGCATTTGAGGAGGTTCTATGGCTCATTTGTTTCCGAAGATGAAAGCAGCTAAAGAACTGAAGGATGTCATACAACCATAAGTATGCCTCATTCTTTGTAACAGAATTACATTTATCGAAGATTCATGATTGGATTTTGTACTAATCATTAACAGTTACATGTAGGATCTTGAAAAGATTTTGGGATGTTCTGGGTATAAAGGCAAGAACAGGAATGGCTTCAGGGAAACTGTTCTGGTATTGCCATAGATACCACCTTTAAGACATGGTCTAATGGCCATGGTGGTTTTAGGTTGACAGTTGGATTTGATCTTAGAGGTCTTTTCTAAAGATTCTTTGAATCTATTAATAGGAAAATGGGGTGGAGGAATAAGAAACAGATTAGTGGTATGTGTGGGTTTTTTTGGTGGGGCTTTTCAGTTTGCTGTTGGTTGGTTGGTTTTGGGTTTGTGTTCCCCTCCTCCTGCCTCTATTTTGTTATAGAATCAGAATGGTACGGTTGAAAGGGACCTCAAGGATCATTCAGGTCCAACCCCCTGTCACAGGCAGGGACACCTCCCACTAGAACAGGTCTCTCAGAGTCCAAACTGGCCTTGAACACCTCCAGGGAGGGAGCAGCCACAACCTCCCTAGGCAACCTGTTCCAGTGTCTCGCCACCCTCAGTTAGTCTTGGCAAAAAAACCTTGAGGTTAAAGTTCTTAGAAATTCTTAGCATTCCTAGAAATTAGGTTGTCCAGTTGTCAAATAATGAAACTTTTTTGAGGAAAAGATGTATGCTTTTTGCACAGCTGTATACTGGTGTGTGGACCCTTTTCTTACAGCAAAGATAGTTCATTATGGTCTTGCTGCTAGAGGAATGCAATTCCTATCAGATGGAATAGTTTAGTGTATTTGGGGAATGCAAACTAATACAAGCTCAGGTTGCCTCATTGAGATGTGTGTGAAGACTATAGGAGGCTGAAATGAGAGATGTATTACATGGGGCTGAGGGAGGGGATCATACAGTGTTTTAGCTCGTGTCATGCTAAAACTTGAGAGTAAAATTATTCTACTGCAATGAAGTAATTATGGGATGCCTGTACTCTTGGCAAGTCTCTGGAGCAGGCTGTCAGTGCTCCCTGTCAGAATGGAAGTAACATGATGTGGTATCAATACCTGTCTTGGATAATATCTTTATTTTTGCTAGTAAGTTTTTATTTTCCTTTCAAATCTGGGATTGATTAAATATTAGAAGGCTCTGGGGAGACCTTATAGCTGCATTTCAATATCTGAAGGGAGCTTACAGGAAAGATGGGAAGGAATTGTTTAGAAGGGCTTGTACTGATACGTTGAGGAGCAATGGTTTCAAACTGGAACAGGGTAGATTTAGGTTGGATGGTAGGAGGAATTTCTTTACAAGTGAGAGTGATATAGTGGAACAAATTTACCCAGTGTCACCTGTAACACTGCCATTTAAACAAATTGTGACAGAACTGGAAAATGAAAGAAATAAATGTCCTGCAGTAGATGATATTGGTATGTTTAACTTTTGATAGTTGATTTTTTTTTTTTTTTTTTTTTTTTAAAGATACTGTACTTTCATCAAGGAACCATAGTTCTCTACTGCTGAGGCAGTCTCTGTCTCCCATAGCATCAAAGGGTGGCAGAGGAAAAGCACAAACCTGCTCATGGTCACTCAGCAAGCTGGTGCTGAGCCAAGCCTAGCACCCAGGTTATCAGCACTCTTGTAAGGCTGTGGAGGCGTTGAGAGGAGGCTTATATCTACTTAAATTCAAGTGTATTTTAATGAATATTTTTGTTATTCTTGCTTTCTTTTCTTACCCTGATCAGGTAAAAGTGCTTGTGCAGTGGAATGGAAAGCACTTTTAGTTTAGAAAATGTGATGTATTTCCCACTCAGATAAATCAAAGCGATGAGTGAAAGAACTCAGCTGAAGGTACTTCCAAAATAGAAGTGGTATATGAGGAAGGAGATAACTGAAGGGAAGAGAAGTCTTGGCTGGAAGATGATTCACCCAAATTGAACTACTAGAAAACGATTTTGTCACTTGTTAATGCCCTTGTTTTAGGCTGTCATAGTCTCTTATATGGAATCATAAAATGTTTTTTGTTGGAAAAGACCTCCAATTGTCAACCTTACAGCACCATGGCCACTAAAGCATGTCCCAAAGTGAACAGGACATCCCACCTCTCTGGGCAGCCTGGGACAGGGGCTCTCTATCTTCAGCATCAAAATTTTTTTCCTTCTCTCTAATCTGAGTCTCCCCTCTTTAGTGTCAAACCGTCACCTCATGTCCTGTCACAACAGACCCTGCTAAAAAGTCTGCCCCCAGCTTTCATCCATAACTCCAGGTCTCAAGGACTGGTGTAGGTTTTTTCTGCTGAAGCCCAGTTAGCAAGTCTGCTCAGACTTCATTCTGTAATATCCTAGAGCAAGGCAGGCAAAGAAGTTCTTGTATTCTCTAACAGAAGTGCATCTTTTTCTCTGTGTTGTGTTCTTTGGTTAGTGGATGTACTCAAACTGTCCTTAATGAAAATCTTTCCTAAAGATGGTGGTTAGAACACTTATCTTTATGGCACATGCCTATATAAATTAACTTGCTGTCTGCTTTCAGCCCTTTCTTCCTTTCAAAAGCCACCCATGCTTTGATTTGAATATCAGACTCTATAACTGGAATGTTGCTTAGTTTTGGTGTTCATATCCTGAGCAGCTAAAGAGTGGGAATGGCTGAGTTGTTTATATAAAACTGTTTCTTAGCAGTGAAAATTAAGACCTTCACCTTAAACTGCATTTCTCATGTGTGATAGCTGACCCAACTTTTCTAGAGGTACTAGATGTTTTGAAGTAGATTTTTGTCTTCTAAAACTGTGCTCTAAACAGTATGGTAATTGCAAGAGTAGGGTTTCTGTGTGTCTTGATTTTCTTGACCCTGAAGACATGTGGAGTTCTGAGGAAAACTTCACATAGTTCATCTGCCAGAGAACCTCAAAAAACCTCATCCACCTATCTCTATTTTACCAGCTCCCAAGCAGGTCTCTCCAACCACATATTCTAGCTCCACCTGTAGTACAGGTGGTGATCCAGTCCTGAGCAGTAGACACCTGGGGTGGTTTTAGGGCTATTGCTGTATAGGAAAGTGATGCCTTAGGTGTTAGCCAGATGCTGTGTCAGCAGAGCTAGACCCTTAGAACCACTTCAGTTGGAAAAGACCTTTAAGATGGTCTATTCCAACTAGAATAAGGCAGGTAATGTGAAAAGAAATGGGACAGAGCTTGATGTGAAACTCTTAAATTGGACAGTATAAGAAAAAAGATTGTAGGAACTGATGATGAGCCTAAAGACATTGAGGGTGGTGAAACCATGTTTTTTTCCATCTCCAGTTTGTTAATTTTGCTGTTGTAATATTGTGCAACTGAAATTAAGCCGACTCTGGAATGCAGATTGAGAGGTAAGAAGTCAATTGGAGGTGAAAATGAAAGTTAAGGAGTTTTTTGGTGAAAGCTAGACGAGGAACTGCCAGCAGTTCTTGCAGCTGCTTTTCCCTTGGGATTTTTAATGCATTGGTTTTCCAGTTGCTTGAACTGTCATAGAGGAAGGGTGATGCAAAGGTGAGAATAAGCTGAAAAACAGAAAGCATTGGAGGTGAAATAGCTGCTGAACAAATTAGTGTGGAGTTATATCTTCTCTCAGAGCATGCTGCAGAATCTGTACTTTCTTTAGAAAAAGAAAGATACTAAGTTTTACTTAAAACTTAAAGTGAATAGACCATTCATCCTGTTCTCTTATTTGGCTTGTGCTGGTCTTTCAAGATAAAATAGTCCTGTAGAAGGATGGGACCTTTTATTTTTCCCCAGACACTGTCTGTGAATATTTCTCTTGGGGGTTGGTGTTTCTGAAGTATCCTGAAGTGTTCAAAAGCCTCTGAAAGAGATTTTTAATAACCTAGCTCCTGCTTGCTTATTGTTCCCTTTGTTTCGCTATCCAGACAGTTGATTTTTAGCAATAAAATGGTGGTCTTGGCTTGCTGTAATAGCAGGTGGGAAAGTATGTTTGGCTTACTGGTGTTGCTGAGCATAGTGTTAGTTAAGAATTTATACTGGCAGAGAGGAATTTGCCAGAGAACAGACCAAATGACTTGGTGTAGATGAACTTCTCTGTCTTGAAAGCCTTTGCTATATGTGGTTTGCCTTTCCTTATGTCACAAATATGAGACACACTAAAACGATCCCCTCAGTGGTTAGCAGATGATTGTGTTCAGCAATCTTGCATGAAATAAGCTGTTAGCTTGGTGGAGCATTTTGACTAGGTTAAGCTAGCCAAATTACTGATGTCTGTCAGTTCTGCAGAGTACAACCAATATTTTCTGATAAAGAGTGCTCTAGAGCACATTTTGAGTCTATGAGAACAGGTTTTCTGATAGCTGAGCTGGTTGGAATAGCTGGTGCAGGTGGAGCTAAATTGCTGCAGCAGTTTAGAGCAGTTTAGCAGCAGTTCTAGAGTTGGGAGGACACTTGGCAGAAAGATTGTGGAGTTGTGATCTCTACTCAACTACTGCAGCATGATACTAACCTGTTGGGAATAAATCCATTAAATAGTGTAAAGGTGGAAGTTTGACGTTTCCATTTCTACTGAACTGTCAGTACAGAATAATCCCAATTGGTTAATGGCCATTGTACCACAATTTCTTTTTTATTTTTGTTCCTCATTATTAATCTTTAGGTCAGAGTGTTTCATGCTGAGAAAAGGTGTCTCTGAGGGAAGGGAGTATGTTGACTCTGCAAACAGTAGTGGTATCTAGCACAGCTGTTGTTGGACTGTGTCTGCTTCTAGAAGTCTATGAAAGGCTGCAGCGTGGTGCAGACAGCAAATAACCCAGCTGCTTGGGAGCTGCAGTCATGGCTTAATGGGCATAAAAGCCTTGCCTGTCATCCAGTGGAGGCCGTGTGACTTTGGAAGTTTTAAAGCAGGAAAGTTTTCCAGATGAGCATATGGCAGATGTTTCTACTTACTGCAAACTTAATTATTAGTTACCGCTGCAGTTAAATCTTTTAGGTTAAAATTAACATAGATTTAAATCTGTAGGCATCTCTCAGAGATGCTGCAAGCTAAAATAGCACATCCAGGGCAACATCACATACTCAGGAGGGCTAATGCTTGCTGAAAAGAGTAAATAAGAAAGACACAACCTCTGTAGAATACTTCCCACTTTTATCTTCTAGAGGAAAGTTCTTACATTACTTTTTGACTATAGGGTACAGTGGATAAATTTCTTCATTGTCTTTATGACCACATTGGAAACAATACAGTTTTGAGTAAATCAAACTTTTTAGTATAGCTTTCAATTGGGACACTGTTGTTTTGAGTCTGAGGCAGATCACCTGTCCTTAATGTCTCAGTATATCACACATGGCCTCTCCAGATTTTTTGGATGACTTTCACAAGTCCGGATAGCAAAAACACTTTAGATTTTGATATTTGAGATGGGGGAGATCTCATTACAACTTCATCACTCGTTTGGTGGAATCTCTACAAGAATTTTTTTCCTTTGGGATCTTTTCAGAACTTCATACTTTTTTTTTTTTTAATGTTTTTTTGTTCTATTTAAGTGTGTTAAGTTTTGAGTGTACTATAGTCTAAATGATTACCTGGTTTACTGCCCGTTTTTACAGAAACAATGCATTTTAATGATCTAATGTGTTCCATTCCACACTTCACTTCTGTTAATTCTTTTTAAATGATTTTGTGCTGTAAATACATTTGTGAGGAAAATGGTAAAGCCTCTTTGATTTTTAGAAAAAATATGCAGCTTATATAACTATTTGAAAGATTTCCTATTCAGAACTGCCCATCAGTATAAGTAGAGGTGAATTTGCATGCCTTTCCTGCATTTCTTGTGTATAGCAAAATGCAGAGTTTGTGCATTTGTTATATGCTTCTGTTTTGTTGGACACAGTACTGACCTGTCCAAAACCGATGGTCTTTAATCCAATTTGAGTTGAAATGTGAGTAAATTTTGGTGGAAACATACCCTTCTCTCAATATGCAGATAAGCCTCTGATGGTTTTTTCTCCTCTTCTTTTTTTTTTCTTCTTTTTTTTTTTTCCCCCCTTATTTACAGTGTTCTATTTAGGTGAGTGTTTTACCTTTTCGAGCCTTTTCTGGTTTTTCCAAGAGTTCATTCATTTGTTTAAAGAAAACCTCAGGCTTGAAGTTGCTTTTCAAAGCTTTTGTGAAGTTCTGTCATATATAAAATTTATTTTGCATTCCTGTGAAGCCTTTTCATCAATGTGAAATAAATCCATTCTGTAAATAAATTTTTATTTGCTGCTGTTGTGAAGCTGCTTTGGCTTAAAAAGAAGTAAGCAGTCCTTAGAATATCATGAGATGGCTGGCTTTTTTTCGTTGATGTTATGCCTCTTTTTGCTTGGTAAGAGTTCAAAACATTAATTTATAGTCTCTCTTCACTTTTAGGTCCTACATTGCCTCGACAGAATTCACAACTTCCCTCTCAAGTACAAAATGGTCCATCACAAGAAGAATTGGAAATCCAGAGAAGGTGTGGTATTATAAGTGAACAGCTCTTCAATTAAAGAAAGTAGTAGCTCCTTGTAATGATGAGAAATTAAATGTCAGGGACTTACAGTTACTCTTACATTACAGCAGCATTTGTATGTGTTCAGTTGTAGTGCAGATTTCCTATGTGAAAACTTCTGTTTGTAATCTCCACCCTTTCAAACAATACATTGGCTTTTGGCCTGTCATGAAAGTGGTGAAGATCTGAGGGGAAATTTGGAGGATTTCACTGCTGTCATTTTCAACCAGACTAATTTTCCAGTGACTGTTTTCAGTTTTTCACACAGGCTTATAAAGAAGAAAGCAGCGAGGAAGTAAGTTTTTTTTAATCTGTAGAAGTAGAGAGTTAAATCATGAGGAATGATAATTTTTCTGACTCTGGATTCACTGGGTCAAAATATTGTATTGGAAAGCTTACTTGCCTTTTATAGTATGTTTAGTGCTTCAGCAAAAAAACCTTAATTTTCTGCTTTTCATGTGTAAATGTACAGAACCTTTGGTAGTTTTAACTACCATCTGTAGCTATATTTGTCATACCTGTGCTGCCCTCGTGGAGTAGTCCATGTTCCCCGTACTGCTTGGCATTCCTCCAAGTTAAGCTGTGATCTTTAGTGTGTGAACCCACAGTACCCTGTCCCATGCCTTGTGGGATGATTTTCAGACCTGTAGCATTTTCAACATCTGGGAAGGTCTTATATCCTTTTAATAATTGTGCATCAGTGATGTGCCCAAGGTCTGGGAACAAGCTTCCTAGATGCCATATTTTGCCACTTTTGTTGCATGACAATATAAGTTAGTACTGTAGGTTGGAGGCTTGGCTTATGGGTGTATGAAATAGCAAAGTCTTCTAGGATAGCGATGTCAAACTGGGTTAAGTGGAAACTGCAAGACCTTGGGTTGTCTAAAGAATACTGCCTGTGGTGCAATCCTGGATTATTTTACCATCAAAATACTCCTGGGAGATTAGCTGTTCCTTTCCAGAAGGGAGAAGGGATGCTGGGAGCATTTTAGGTCAGATGCAGGAAACGGGATCCTTGAATAACTAGGAGGTGGTCCAGATTGGTGGTGTAAATACGTTTAATAACTTTCAGTGGTAACTGGAAAAATATTTTAACATGTTGGATTTAATTGGCACTGAAGGAGTTTTTTTTCTCTTTTGGTATTTTACCTTTAGCTTGAGTAAACAAAGGTGAGCAAAACCAGATTGCTAATTTGGGTATAATTAATTTGTGTTACAGACTTGGTAACTACCTGTATGTGTTGAACAAAGTTTTGCTGTAAAAATGGGTCAAATTCATCTCTCACTCTTCTGCAGTCAGTTCTTAAATGTGAGCAAGGGTTACTCTATCTGAAAGTTCCTTTGTTCAGAAACAAATAGCAAGAAACTCATTACAAATCTGATGTATTTACATGCAAATCTACTCTCATGATACAGGTCTTTCATGTCACTTGTTTTGACAGACTACTTAAAGGCTTTTTCCTTCTGATTTTATTTTTTACTGTTCTACAATAGTGGCTTTTAAATAGTTTTCCCATCTGTTCTTTTAGAAGGCTATATTAATTGCAATTCATACTGCTGAAGTCCTTTTCAGAGAAACACTTGTAGATAGATGTCTATTCAGAAAAAAAAGTCCTGCCCCATATTAAGAACTCTGCTCAAAATTTGTTGCGTTTGAAGGACATGTTCTCAGATGGCTTTCTTAAAGCTTCACTTTCTCATTTGATCCGTGTGCTCTACTTGTTTACATCTAATACAGCATCTCTTTGAAGTCTAGTCCTGGTTTTGATTTGATTTTTCCCTTAAAAAAGAATAGAGAACTGTAATGAGTGTTTACTCATTTTGCTAGCCAGATTGTCTGCGGAAAGACTATAGCCATTGTGTCATTAAGCCTAAGAGGAACATGTAATTGTGTTAAAACATTCACAAATGCTTCTCCAACCTCTTTATTACCATAACTACAGTATTATAATACAGTTCAATTAACTCTAAGCTACAGCTTCTCTTCTGTAGTCATTGTCTTTCAGCTTTCAGACTGTAGTAACAACAGTCCTACTACCATAATAAAGAGTAGTAAATAGTAGGGAAGACAAGGGTTTAGGTATATGTTACTTTTGACATAATCTACAAGTGGCATTTCCAATCTCAGCAAAGGATAGAGACCGTGTGGGCAGAATTGAATTCCTTGGGGACCAGTAAGACTACAGGGAATGCAAGAGAAAGGAATAAATGTTACTGTGTGGGAAGGAACACGAGGTTTGTGATGGATCAGGCTTTACTAAGTCTATTGCTCATGAAATATGTCTGTGGAGCAGAGTGTTTTGGGTGGTTTTTATTAGAATGTAACTGCCTTTTAAGTGGTGGTCTTGTCGCTTTCCCCTTAAGCGTTCAGTACTGTTGTACTGACTCCCATGTTAAATTCAGGAAAAAAAAATTATAAAAAAATATTCTAAGCTAATGGGGGTGGGGAGGAGGGGAACCTGCTTGCATAAAAATTACAAGTGTTAATACCAAAATATAGAGAGTATAATTAGGAAGGAAGGAAAGGTTTACGTATATAATATTAAAAGTTGGAAAAAAGGACCCTGTGGAGGTCATCTAGTCTAACCCTTTGCTCAAAGCAGGAGTAATTTTTGAAGTTAAATTATGTGGCTTGTACCTTAATGTTCTTAGGTGCAGATAGGAACATTTGCTCAAGGATGTTTTGCCAGTGAAGAATGTTACATTATGGAGAGCTCTTCAATTGTTCTGATGTTTTCCTTTACTTTTATAGCCACTGTTCAAGAATCTTGGAAGTTGGGGACTAAAGAATTAGATCATTGCCAACAAAAGTGCATGATTTTGGTTTAGATGCTTTATCTCTTTAGACAAGGTTTAGCTCCCTTACATTTTCAGTAAAAACGGTACAGTAGTAACATTACTTTGGTTACTTTGAGCTTTTTACTTGACTATTTGCATTGTTTACTGTTCAGTAACAGTCTGTGAAAGCCCCTATGACCAGATCATAGAATGGTTTGGATTGGAAGGGACCTTCAAGATCATCTATGTGGAACCCCCCTGTCACAGGCAGGGACACTTTCTATCAGACCAGGTTGCTCAAGACCCTGCCCAGCATGACCTTGAATGCCTCCAGGGAGGGGACATCCACAAGGTCCCTGGGCAACCTTTTCCAGTGTCTCGCTACCTGCACTGCAAAGAATTTTTTCCTCATATCCAGTCTAAATGTCCCCTCTTCCAGCTCAAAGCCATTTCCCCTTCATCCTATCACAACAAACATTTGTAAAAAGTCCTTCCCAAGCTTTCTTGTAGGCCCTCTTCATGTACTTGAAAGCCACTCTTAAGGTCTCCCCAAAGCTTTCTCTTCTCCAAGCACCAACTCTTGCAGCCATTCCCCATAGGAAAGATATAACCAGATGTGTCATATAAAACAGAGATTGAGGCCAAGATTGTACGTGAGGTGGTCCACCAAATAATTGCTTGCTGAATCGATGACTTTGTTACTGTCTTTTAAGGAACTTTAACACATGGTGTGTGTTTTTCCTATCAGGGAGTACTTTAAGATAACTTGCACTCATTTAAGTACGGTAACAAGAAATTTTAAAGCACTTCAGCTTCCATTTTCAGTCCTCCAAAACAAAGGGATTTTTTTCATCGTATGGGTTAATTTCCATTTTGTCAGAGTGGTCTTCAGGCAGTATTTATAAATTCCACTGGTCGTTTGATAACGAGCCAGTTTCAGAACTTCAGTTGACTTAGGTGTTTGTTAATAACTTCAGAGTTACTTAATGTCACATACCATTTTAAAATATAAGATTAGTTCATGGCATGCCTGTGTGTGCCATTCGTGCGTGTAAATTTACCTTCCCCTCCAACCATGATAAATATATTGTCAGGAATATGAGTCACTGAGCTGGTATCTAATATGTCACTTGGGAATTTAATGAGTTAATGTTTATAAATAACTTCAAAATCATCACTGCTTCATAAATAAAGAGACCAGGAACACCAGAAACAGAGAAAGTGTATAGATTGTAAGGAGTAATGAAGGTGTACAAGCCACCTGTTGTCCCTCAGGGGCGTAATGGACCAAAACTTGACCGATTTCTGTCGTAAGTAATCACAAATATTAGAGTTTTGCAAAACGCAGCAGAAGAATGTTAGAGTTTTGTAATTGCTTACAGATTTCATTTCATTAATGGCTTGGGGTGGTACTGCTAAAGAAAAACTTGGTGTAAGACCATACTTGAAAGTAGTATTGGTACGGTGTGGTTTTCACAATATCTTTTTAAAGCCTTCTTAGTTTTAGTGTCTATTCAGAGGCTGGCAAGAGCAACAGTTTCTTATTTATCAGTAGACTGAATGAAATGTTTTATAAATTAAGAGTTGGGTGAATTTTGGTGTTTTATTAATGTTAATTGTTATAGTAACCTTTTCCCCTCCCCTGTATATTAGTAATTTACGCTACATTAGTAATAGATAACTCCTGAGCTGTTTTGAAACTGTCTGAATACTCAAAGACAAACCTCATGCACTCAATTCAGTATCAGTGTAGCTAAAATAACATGAAGGAAGGGATGTTTGCCCATCGCTTTCTGTCCTGGTAACCTGGTTTCCACTGGTCTCCCTGACCTTTTCCTTGTTAGTGACTAATGTACTGTTCCCTGTTTTCCTTTTCTTTAGAAATAGTGCCATGTATCCAGCAGGTTATTTTTTGGAAGTGGAATCTCCTTAAAGGCAGGTAGATTGATTAGATTGAGATAGATGCATGAATATGGCATAGTAATTGGCGAGGATATGAGAGTGCAGTAGAATGCTGTCTTATGATTGTATTGGGTGCTCTACCTGTTACAAAACCTGCAAGTTTGCATCCCAGAGACCTAGTTTAGATGGAACTAAAGGGTTTTTTAGTGCCTAAGAGTTTGCAGCAGATCAGATTTACAGCAGTGTAAAATTTGAAGTTGAGCTTGCTGTGGTAGTTTCATGGGACAACCTGCAACCATTTGGGTCTTTCAACCTTTGCATCGCATAGTAGGGTAGGAGACAAAGGCAATAAGACCTATAAGTCAGTGTTATTGCATTCTAAAGTCTGCCCCTCCTTTTTTCTTTGCCCTCTAAGTTTCTGGAGAATAGTTCCAGTATAATAATTTGTTGGTTTTGTTTTAGTGCTTCTCATTTCTTTTCCATTCACAAGTTCTTCCCATTCATGGTAAAAGTTTCCTTAGCTTCTGTCAAGAGGAGCTTTCAAAAACTTAATGACTGGCTTTATGGAGAGGTAATGGGTGTTGTCTGGTGACAGTACTGAATAACTATAGATGTTGGGTAACATTGACATGTCTGGCAGCCTGAGAAGAGCACTCTTACATTAAGCAGTCTTTTGACTACATCGGCAAAATTGCTGCCTTAATTGCTGCAATTGAATATGGATGTTGCTTGAAGGATGTCTCTGACAAGTATCATAGTTAACACTTTTAAAAATGTCTGTTTGAAATCTTACTCTTTCTGTAAAATTTTCAGTTTTGTGGGAATTTCTTTTCTCTATGCATAATAGGAAATCAGGATTAGGAACTGTTCTGTGCTTCTCTGGCTTGGGTTATTGTGATTTCCTTTTTCTTACAGAATCACAGAATGTTAGGGGTTGGAAGGCATCTCTAAAGATCATTCAGTTCAACCCCCCTGTCACAGTATCACAGTATCACCACGGTTGGAAGAGATCTCAAAGATCAAGTCCAACCTGTTACCACAGACCTCAAGACTAGACCATGGCACCAAGTGCCACGTCCAACCCCACCTTGAACATCTCCGGGGATGGTGACTCCACAGAGCAGGATCATTTAGAGTAGGTCACACAGGAATGTGTTCAGGTGTGTTTTCAGTGTCTCCAGAAAAGGAGAATCCACAACCTCCATACAAACTGTTACAGTGCTTTGTCACACTCACAGTGAAAAAACTTTTCCATATGTTCATGTGGAGCCTCCTCTGCTCCAGCTGCACCCATTGCTCCTTGTCCTGTCATTGGACATCTCTGAGCAGAGCCTGAGCTCTGTCCTTCTGCCACTTGCCCTTCACATCCTTATAAACATGAATGAGGTCACCCCTCAGTCTGCTCTTCTCCAAGCTAAAGAGCCCCAGCTCCCTCAACCTCTCCTCATAAGGAAGATGTTCCGCTCCCTTAATCATATTTGTGACTCTGTGCTGGACACCTTCCAGCAGTTCCTTGAGGTCCTCCTTGAACTGAGGGGCTCAGACCAGGACACAGTGTTCCAGGTGTGCCTCACCAGGGGAGAGCAGAGGGGAAGGAGAACCTCTCTTGACCATCCCAAGCATACTTGCTAGAATATACCACTAAAAGGGAGTTGCCAATAAAAGTAGATTTTATTTAATTATTTTTTTTTTCTACTGGTGGGAGTCTTACTTCTTAAATAAAGTTTTACATGTACAGATGGCTTCCTCTGATCTGGCTTCTATCAGAAAAGGTCAAGAGTTCTGTTAGTTTATGTAAAATATTTAAAAGGGCGATGTAAGGAAAACTAGACTTGATGAGATTCCCTGGAGCTATTCAAGAAACATGTGGACGTGGCACTTGAACATGTGGTTTAATGGCCATGGGTGTCCTAGGTTGACAGTTTGATTCAATGATCTTGGAGGTCTTTTCCAACTGAAACAATTGTATGATGCTGGGTTTGATCAAATAACATTGGTAGATATCTTTGTCTACTAGAATTCTAAAACCTAGATCTATAGTTGCCTCTTCATGTCTTTATCATAGTGGCTGACTGCTAGCTTTGACTTGACTGATAAAACCTAATTATTTCTTTTGTTTTCTTACTTTCAACTGATGTGGTTTGAGCTTCTAACATAAAAGGCTGTTCTCAAACCTTAAATCCCTTTTGACCAAGGAAATGAAAGTTTGACTTGGGTAATATGAAAAGCTTTAGAACTACTTTTGAAAAAGAAAATAATTGACCACATAAATCTTAGGACAGCAAACTGTGCCCAGACAGTATTTTCTTTTGCCAAAGTAGAGAGGCTGTTCATGTACCTGGGCTTCAGTGAAGCATTTGACAGGTACCGAGAGGGAATTTCCTAGTTAAGGTAGAAGAGAGGAGGATTGCTATGGAAGTGTGAGGAGCATAAGAACAAGCAGTTTCTCCTGCATCATTGGGACTGGGAGCAATAAAATTTTATTTGGTGTCTTGCTGAACAAAGCAAGTCCTTGCTGCTGATGCGAGTTAGGATACATGAGTACAAAGGAGAACAGGAGGAGTTGGATGACACTGCAGATGTTGATGGTCAAAACGGAATGAGAAGTAATAAATAGCAGATGTTATGGTTTTAGATGTTTTAAGGGGGGAAACCCATCCACCTGTAGGCCAGATACTAATGTTTGGGATGTCTTAATACTAGTCTACAGGAACAGTCAGCTTGACAGCAGAAGTGTTCTGTGCAGTGGTGATTAATCAAGGGAAAGCTTCTTGAAAGTTTGAAATAGTTATAATGATTTTATTTATGTGTGGATTTGCTTAGTGTTTCAAAATCATGACACTTGGCCAATTACATGCTTTTACAATATTTCATTAGATAGTGTAAATTGTTCTTTGATACAATTTAAAAAATTTTAACAACTTAATTAGAAACAGTCCCCACTTTTGCTGCTCTTGAAACAAGCAGAGGTCAACCACTTTGAAACTCAAAGTAACTGTCAGTTCAGAGGTCGCTTGCCTTTGAGCAGCCAAATGTCTTGAGTTTGTTTCCTGCTCGTTTTATCAGCTGACTAGCTGTTGTCTGGATTGCTGTGAAACTGCATGCAGCATGCTCAGGTGGAAGCTATCTGGACTGTCTAGCACCTGAAAAGCAATAAAGCTAACTTGATGAGAGTCTCAGTGAGAGCCTTCAGAAGAGGAGGATGAGGGGAGATCTCATAACCCTCTGCAACTCCCTGAAAGGAGGCCACAGCAATGTGTGGCTCAGTCTTCTCTCACATGCAACAAGTGAATGCCTGGAGGTGTTCAAGACGCGTTTGGACATGGCACTTGGTGCCATAGTCTAGTCTTGAGGTCTGTGGTAACAGGTTGAACTTGATGATCTTTGAGGTCTCTTCCAACCCTGGTGATACTGTGATACTGTGACAGGACAACAGGAGACAACCTCAAGTTGTGTCAAGGGAAGTTCATGTTGGGTATTAGGAAAAAAATCTTCCCAGAAAGGATCATCAGGCATTGCAGCAGGCTGCCCAGGGAGGTGGAGTTACTATCCCTGGATGTGTTTAGAAGATGTGTGGATGTGCTGCTCAAGGATGTGGTTTAGTGGTAGTGGCTTAGCAGTAGTGATGGGATTGCAAGCTCTAGGTGAGCAGTTGTACTTGGTGATTTCAAAGGTCTTTTCCAGCCTCCACAGTTCTATGATTCTGTGTTTGTCTAGCAAGAGTTCCGTTTAGGTGAGTTCATGCACCTACTTGAGCTTAGGACAATGTGAAAATATTACATTATTGGTGCTGCATTAAGTGTACTTCGTGTTCCTGAAGACTCTTGGTCTCAGTGGAGACTGTGTTTGGTGGAAATTTACCATCTCTGGCATCATTTAGACTTGTTCTCTTTATGGAAGAACTATGCAATTTGTGGAGTTGTGTGTGTGTTCATCGCATGGTACATAAGCTTTGTGGTGAGGCATTGGAACAGGTTGCATGGGCAGATGGAGTCACCATCCCTGCAGGTGTTCAGAAAACAAGCAGCTGTGGCACTTTGAGACATGGTCTAGTGGTCATGGAGGTGTTGGTTAAAAGGCTGAACTTGATCTTGGAAGTCTTTTCCAACTTTAATGATTCTATAATTCTATGATTAAATTGGAGGCGGTGAGATACATATTCATGAAGTTTACATGGCCGTACAGGGGGAGTGAGCTCCATGGTAAATGCTTTGGAGTGATGGATAAATATTTAGTATCAAAAATGTAAGAACAAGTTTAATATTCAGTTTTTATCATTCACACAAGGCCTTGCAAATTTGAAGGGCTTTACCAGGCACACTGTGTTCTGAATTTGTACAGAAGATGATCAGAGATCAAGCTACTAAAACTCAACCCCAAAGCTAACTTCAAAATAATCAATGCTAAAGCCCATTCTTTCTGTAAATGGCTTTAACAGTGATAAAGTAGGCTGACTGTATCTAGTTAAATTGATGTACGTGGAGTCAATGTGGTCACAAAGTAATTACTCTTCTGTAGATGATAACATGCTTCAGATGGAGCTGAGGTCACTGCATCTGGTGCCGGCGCCTCTAGTTCGGCTGCTTGTTGTGTAGCCTGTTTGCAGCCAGCTGCTCTATTTGTTGCAATGACTCAGTGGTGGGAGGAGGAGAGCCATCATGTGAGATGTATTCTAGTAAGTAGTGACTGTTGGATTAGATAATGCTATCTGTGCCCACATACTGGGGCTTTCAGCATTTTAGAATAAAACTCCCAACATTACTGTCTTGTTTATTACTCCATAGATCGAGGCAGGGTCATGGAAGAAGGTGGTACAAGAGCTCAGAGCAACCCTGAAAACCTAGGCACAGGAATGGAGTACTGCAGGCATTTTCTCATGGTGCTTGTCATTGCAATGCAGCTGTTAGTGGATGTGTTTTAATATGTAATTGGTAAACATAAGTTTAATGACTGAATCAACAGCAAAGTTTGAACAATTCACAGAATGGTTTGGGTTGGAAGGGACCTTCAAGATCATTTAGTGCAAACCACTAGGCTGTGGGTAGTGACAGCTTCTACTAGACCAGGTTGCTCAAGATGTCATCTAACCAGGCCTTGAATTACCTCCATGGAGGGGGCATCCACAACCTGTTCCAGTGTCTCACTGCCCTCACTGTAAAGAATTTCTTATAGAATTATAGAATGGTAAGGTTGGAAGGGACTTCGAGGATCATCTAGTTACAACCCCCTGCCATAGGCAGGGACACCTCCCACTAGTACAGGTTACTCAAGGCCTTGTCCAACCTGGTCTTGAACACCTCCAGGGAGGGAGCAGCCACAACCTCCCTGGGCAACCTGTTCCTAATATCCACTCTAAATCTCAACAAAACACACAAGAAAACAAACAACTCCCCCAAAACAAAACTCAAAACCTAGTGAAGCACAGAATGAAAGATGCACACATTGCTGAATATTTTGGTGTAATCACACTTTGGTTTTTAGACAGAATGTCTGAATGGTAACTTTCAGAATAGTTGGCGCAGAATACATTACCACAATGTTTTAAGATGGCAGTAGTCTAGCGACCTTTATGTTGCCTTTTGGATGTCATCCTTGTGCCTGTCTTTCACCACACCACACTTCTTTGGTCTGCAATTCATAACAGTACAAACAAGGAACTTTTTCCCCCCCCAAAGTGGCGAGAACACTCTTGTGAGACTCGGACCTGAACATCACCCCTCAAGAGAATCTGGTTCATACTTTTTAATTCTAGGTTGGTTGTTGGTTTGGGTTTTGTTTTTTTTTTTTCAGTGCTAAAGTGATGTTTTTGATGTCCACTTTCAATACACATCTTACAAATTTTATTTTTCCCTCTCATCTTTCTTGTCTGCTCAAAGACACAGCAGCAAAACAGAGCTAGTACGTAGAATGGCAGAACTGTTGTTTGGAAGAGATCTTTGAGATGACCAAGTCCAGTCACTCACCTAGCGCTCACAATGCTACCCCTGCTGCTAAGCTGCTACCAGTAAACCATGTCTTTAAGGGCCACATCCACAAGTCTTTTAAATAACCTCCAGGGATGGTGACTCCCAGGGATGATGGTTTCTATTGATCTTTGAGTGAACTGATGCCCTACCTTGACCCCAAGTTTTTTAGCCAAGAAAGAAGGGGATATGAAATTGGTGCGTTCATAAATGATGACTAACTGTCAGATACTATGCGTTCAGCTACCTGCAGCTGACCACTGAATGCAGGAATTACTTCAGACAGGTCTTTTCCTCAAAGTATTTTGTTTTCTGCAGGCTTTGTATTGGATCTTTTTCTACAGTGAATTTTAAAATCAAATACTTCAAACCACTTTCTGTTCATCTTAGGAATGTCTATCAGCTCAGTGCCTGCTGAATTTGGATGCAATACAAAGATGCTTTTGTCTGTAGTGTTCATGGAAATACCTCTGTTTTTAATGTGTCTCGCTTCAGCGCAAGAAGCCTTCTGGGTTTGTTGCTGAATTCTGTTATTCAGGTTAACATACAGTTTCCCATCATCTTTTTAGGAAAAAATGTAATAGTTTGATCTCACATCCAAGAGCAAAGCAAACCTGTGCTAGAACCCTGAAGATTTATGTAAACCCTACAGAAAAACTTTCACTTGAGGAAACAAGGTGACCTGCCAGAGCAGACAGTTATTCATTTTCACACGCTGTTTCAACAAAGGCTTTGTTACTTGCAGGTTTTCTCTGTTGGTGCTCTTGTGGCAGCAGCTCTGATGTTTGACACAATGAGCATTGCTTAATGTTGAGGCAGCCTTTTTCTGGTGGAAGGACAGTCTTTTCATGAAGAGAGACATTTGCAGTAATGCTTCTGCAGGTGACCAAGATACAGGCTTAAATGTGAAAAGCGTTCCCAGAAAAGGACAGGTTTCTCTGGCTATTAGGTGTGCTCTGACAGAGTGGGTTTTTTTTTCCCTTAATACTTTGTTTTACCAGTAAACAATGAAATTTCTTACTCTACTGGAGATATTTGTCTTCTCTTTAACCCCTGTGGTAATGGCTGTATTTTAAAAGAACTTCCCAAGGCTTCAGTTCTTTTGACTATTGAAGTCTTAGCAGAAGGAGGACCAGATGATCCTTTTTATACTCATATGTTCAACAGAGGGCGATGAGGATGATGAAGGGACTGGAACACCTGTCTGATAAGGAGAGGCTGAGCAACCTGGGCCTGTAAGTCTGAAAGAAGACTGCAGATCTTATTCATGTTACAAGTATCTGAAGGGTGAATGTCAAGAAGGGGCCAGTCTCTTTTCAGTGGTGTCCTGTGACAGGATGAAGTGCAGCAGAACACAGGAAGTTCCACCTTGACATGAGGAAAACTTCTTTAGTGTGTGTCTGCTGGAGCACTGGAACAGGCTGCCTAGGGAGCTTTTGCAGTCTCCTATAGTGACTCGTAAGGCCCATCTGGATGTGTTCGAGTGTGAGCTGCCTTAAGTGATCCTGCTTTGACAAGAGAGCTTGGACTTGATCTCTGGAGGTCCCTTCCAACCCCTACCATTCTATGATCTGTCAGGTGTTCACCTCCAGGAACAAAAACTAAACCAACTACATATTACCACCTCTAATAAAATAAAAAAACAAAAACCAAAATAAATCAAACAAAATCACTGCAAGAAAAAAAAAAACAAACCCAAACAAAACTTAAAACCAAAACCCAATGAGATCTGTTAGTTTGGGATAACTTCCTAGTTGCCAAGTTAATCATCATGCACACTAATTGTTGAATGCAAGTGATGTTACTTGCTGAAAACATAACAAACTCATTTGGTGTAGGTGTAGTATTGTTTCATTTCATAAAACATCAAGAGCTGAGACAGTTGCACTTAATTGTTACTCCTTTTTATGGTCTAATGCAGAACCCTCTAAGAAAGTTTTGATTCTATGTGAGTAAATTCACTGCAATCCTGTTTTTCAGTTGTCATGCAGGAGAAATTGTCTAAACACTCTTCACCATCACAAAACCTGGAGTTTTTTCAACAAGGGTGCGACAGTGTGTACTTAAGTCTGCTCCTTGCATTTTTCTCCTTGTGTTATTTCAAGAATGTGGTCCTGCTCCTAATTCTTGGCTGCCCACTGAACCACAGGATTAATGCTGGTAGAGTTAAAAGTCACAAGCTAGTATTACAAATACAATTCTTTCTTCATCTCCTGACAATACCACCTCATACTTATGAAAGTGTAAGGATAAGAGGGGAGATAATTTTTAAAGTGTTTTTAATATTAAAGTAATTTTAGAAACAAGACAATAAAGACACCCCACTCCTCCACCATACCACCTCAAAGTTAAGTTCCCTAAGATGTTTTTGGCATGAAACTGGTAAAGATCAAAAAAGATGGTTTCATTAGTAGGATACGTGACAGAGCTTAGGAGCTCTTCTGAAGTTCATGAGTTGACCCTTTGAATCTAAACCCATGTGTAATAGAGAGTACCTTTTGTCTGACTGTGCTGTACACTTCTATAGCAGTCTCAGCTGTTCAAGGCAAATTAAGTCCTAGTAATTCACACTGAAGATAATTAGCATCACTTTGCCTTAGCATAATGAGCCTTTCACCCTAAGATGTTTCTGGAACATTTTTGATGCCTCTTACAGCTTTTTCAAGCTAGATGCTGTGCTTTCTAAGGTGGGAAGATCTTAATGTATTGCTTTCAAAATGTTCTTCAATGTCCCCAGAGGCAATTCTGGATCAGACTTGATGAGGCTCTGAGCAGCCTGATCAAGCTGGAGGTGTCCCTGCCCACTGCAGGGCTGTTGGACAAGGTGACCTTCGAGGGTACCTTTCAACCCAATACAATCCATGTGTGAATCCAGGTGCTTCAGAGCTGCCAAAGTCTTGATGTTTCAGAAGATTGTTAATTGCTATGTTGTGGCAATTCTGAATCCCCTGCTGCTTCTGCATAATACAATTTGGATATCTGACCAAATTTTCAAATAAAATTATCATTTAATGATAACAAAACCAAGAGGATTTAATGCAAAGAAATTTATCTTTTTTTAATAAGCAAAACAAATTCTTAATCTTTTTAACCTGCAACATTAACACTTTTTAAGCCCCAGGTCTTTCTTAGTTTATGAAATTCATCCTTAATCATGAAGTTCTGCTAAAGCATTACTGACATTTCCAGTTTTTTGATTTGGGCCACTTTTGGTTTTCTGTTCGGAAGGTTTATTAAAATTGTTTAAATGACTGTAAAAATGCAGTGTTGTGGGTTTTATTTTTTCCTGTTTTTTTGGTTTTTGTTTTTTGTTTTCTGTTTGGTATGTGGGTTTTTTATTTGGTTAGTTTTTTTGGAGGGGGTTGGTTTTTGGTGGTGTGTGTGGTTAGAGGTTCCTCTGTCTTTTCCCTTTTTTTTTTCTTCTCCCTTGTATTTTCATTTTTTTCCTGTCCTTTCCCTTTTTTTAAACCCCTGTCTTTTCCTTCTTGACAAGGGAATACTTCAGCCTCCCTGAAGGTCTTCTGTGCTCCACAACTTCCCTGGAGGTGTTCAAGGCCAGGTTGGATGAGGCCTTGAGTGACTTGTACTAGTAGGAGGTGTCCCCTGCCCATGGCAGGAGGTGGGACTAGATGATCTTTGAGGTCCCTTCCAACCTTACCATTCTATAATTCTGTGATATATAATGAGAATAAACTGCTGTCAACGATGGTTTATTTAACTTCACATACTTGTTGTATGAGGCAAGAGATGCTTGCAAAGTATTTTACTGCCCTCTCTTGGTAGAGCATTTGTACCATAGGCAAAGTGCTCAACTTGTACATTTTAAAAAAAATGCTGGGGTTTATTCTGTTTTTTTTCCCAAAGTAGTGGGAAGAGAGGATTCTTTTGCAAAAATAAACTATTAAGTAACGAACCACTCAAATTATTTAATAGCAGGAACGTTTTTTATTCTAGTTGTGCATAGATCAAAGTGGTTATCTCACTGCCTTTTATCTGTAACTTTGTAGACAGCCAATGTAGTTGGAGTGCTGATTGCAGACTGAAATACTGTTTTGCTTTGGATAAGTTTGAAGTGTACAAACACTTAAGTGCCTTTTCTTAACGATACATGGACATTGTGTGTTGTCATAGCTCCTTGAAGAGGAGAACCATCTCAGGTGCACCTCGGGAATGGGGCCACACCTATTAAGAGAATTACTCAATCCCAAACAAGCAGTTTGACTTAAATCTTCCCCTTTATCTAAAATTGTTTGTGGTTACATCCTGTATAGAGACAGAGCATACATTTATATTCAGCCTCATCAGCTATGTCTTCCTCTTCCCTTCCTTGTATGGAATAGATACTTAAACACAGATGTGGATATTCACAGTATCACAAAGGTTGGAAGAGACCTCAAAGTTCATCAAGTCCAACCCAATACCACAGACCTCAAGACTAGACCATGGCAGCAAGTGCCACGTCCAAACCAACCTTGAACACCTCCAGGGACGGTGACTCCACCACCTCCCTGGGCAGCCCATTCCAGCAACCAATGACTCTCTCAGTCAAGAACTTTCTCCTCACCTCAAACCTAAACTTCCCCTGGCACATCTTGAGACTGTGTCCTCTTGTTCTGGTGCTGGTTGCCTGAGAGAAGAAAGTAAGCTTCTCCTGGCTGGTTTGTTGTGGGGTTTGGTTGGTTTTTTTTTTTTTTTGTGTGTGTGTGTTTGATTTTTTTGTGACTCTTTTTGGTGTGGTGTTTGGGGGTTTTTTTTGTTTGGTTTTTTTTTTTGTTTTTTTGTTTTTTTTTTTTTTTTTTTTGTTTGGGGTTGGTGGTTTTTTGTTTTTTGTTTTTTTTTTTCTTTTTTTGGGTGTTTTTTGTTTTTTTGTTTTTTCTCATGGGAATTGGTGCACTTGATAGCCTTGGTGCTGTCTGAGCCTTTTCAGTGCTATTTTTTTTTCTCCCTTTTCAGATGGGAAGAGAGATGCAGGGTTTACAGAGCAGAGTGATGGTATTGTCTGTACTACTCTGTAATCCTTTCTTACTGTATAGTATTTGGTGTCTTTTTTTTAACAAAGTATGTCAATGAATGGATGCTGTCATTGAACTGTCTGTCATAACCCTAATATTTTACTCCTGGCAGTATTCAAGTTGTAATCCAGCAATGGACTATACCTACCCCTAGACCAGGTTGCTCAAAAACTCTGCCCAACCAGACCTTGAATATCTCTGGGGAGGGGGCATCCACCCACCCCCCAAAAAAGAACCAAAAACCAAACCACAACAAAACAGAGAGCTAAAGATGACCAAGCTGAAGTTAGCCATGATGAAAGCCCTGTTTACCTCTAATTATCAATTTTTATCCAAGGGAGAACTAGCACATAATAGAAGTGGTTTTGTACAGTGCAAAATGATCTAAAACGTGATGCCAAAAGTATTTGAAAATAACTGTTTTGGAGCTTAAACTTAAGTGGTTTTTTTTTTTTTTTTTTTTTTTTTTTTTTTAATCTTCTGTAGAAATCCTTTACTAGTTCCAGATATGTATCAGTCAATTACTAGATCTTTTGGTGGACTTCAGAGGCTAAAAATCAAGCACTTAACAAGCTGAGTTTCAGTCCTAATTTCTTAATGACTGCTACTATAACTTTTGTTATATGAGAGAGCAGCAACTGTGTGAAGAACTAATTAATACAGGAGCATCGAATTGTTTTGGTTGGAAAAGACCTTTAAGATCATGTAGTTTCTAAGTATGTATCTTAGAGTTACCAATGACCTTCCCAAATAAGATTGCACATTGGCAGTCTATAGAAAACACATTTCTAGTAGCTTGAGGTGTTAACATTTAGATCTTGATGCATAGTTAAAAGCTGGCTGTGCTTTTTATTAGTTGAGAAGCTGCCATCAGTTTGTATTGTGGGGGAAAAAAAAAAAGGTAGTGTGCTTTGTATATAAAAGAGTTTTGTTTTAATGTAGTTTTAAAATGTTTAGGTTTTATTCAAATAATTCAGAGGATAACCAACAACATTTCCAGGGATGTGTATGCTCAAGAATATGCTGGCCACAGCTACCATGAGGATGTGCCTTATTTTTTGTGTTCCCTCAAGAGATGAAGACGCTTTGAAAAATCAAAAAGCTGTATTTCAACCATCTAGAAACATATCTTTAAAAAAATATAGTAAAACCCTGACTATGTTTTGTATCATCAGAAGAACCTGTTTACAGCTTTTCCCACAGTATTTATTCAGGAAGGTCTGTCCTGTCAGCCAGCCTAGTGGCTTTGGCAGCAAACTTTGCGTGGTTCCTAATTACCTTTACACAGTTCTCTAGGTTTCCTCTGCCTGACTTGTTTTCCTTTTCTCCACATCTTCCTTCTCTTTTGCTTTGCAAAGACATCCATGAGCTGGAAACCATCTCCCTACAGTGCACCCTGGACTTTATTCTGGCTGCGGCCAGTTTTCTGCAGCCTTCAGGGTGTTACTGTCTTGATGCCAGTTAAGTTGTGCGTGCATGTAATATTATTCGAGTGGAGAGGGACATGTGTACATTTTGATCCTTCTGTAAAATATGGATAAATGCTAGCTAAGCAGTTGATCTGAAAAACATAATTTGTTTTTGGGGTGTTTTTCTTAATGAGGATTTGTGTTACTGCTGCTTCTCACTGTGCTTTTATTCTCTACTTGGAGTATAAAATGCCGTGCAAAGAAGAAATGTAACTCCATATCCCATAAGCAGGAAGATTGTATCAGTAACTAAATTATGATCAGTTGCATTCTATTCTTACCTCTTGAAAGCTGTCTCAGAATGTTCAGTTAGTTAAGAGGAAATTTGATATATGATCCTTGTACTGTAAACATAATAAAACTGTTATCCAGTTCAGAAAAATGACATGCAGAATCAAGGATTTTGTTAGGTACAAATGCTGTGGTTTTGTTCTCGCTGGTGCAAAGGTTGTTGTTTAGTTGATCTCTTCTTGTCCTCTAACAGTTGCTTGATTCTCACTTTGCAGCTTAGTCTTTTCCCTTTTTTTCCACAATTGTAGACAGTTGCAAGAGCAACAGAGACAGAAGGAGCTGGAGCGGGAGAGGCTGGATCGTGAACGAATGGAACGGGAGAGGCTGGAGAGAGAGAGGCTAGAAAGGGAAAGACTTGAAAGAGAACGCCTAGAACAGGAGCAACTGGAGAGAGAACGGCAAGAAAGGGAACGACAAGAGCGACTAGAAAGGGAGAGACAAGAGAAGGAGAGGCAGGATCGAGAAAGACTTGAACGACTTGAACGGGAAAGGCAAGAAAGAGAACGACAAGAACAGTTGGAAAGGGAACAATTGGAATGGGAAAGAGAGAGAAGAATTACAAATGCTGGTAAGAATTTCCACACTGAGTGTCTTTCAAGTACCAGGCTACTCTTCTTGTGTTTGGGTGATGGAGTTGGGAAAGAAGCAACAAAGGGCAGCGAGTACAGTTGTGTAACAGCAGTCAGTATTTGAGGCTTCTGTTTGCTGAAATTGCTGCCTTTTTCTTTTATTTAATGGCAAGAAATCCAGAAAGCTCTGACTTTCCTGTCATAATTTTCCTATTAATTTGCAATTTTTTTGCACTATTGGCTCATCCATTGCCATACTCTCTCGATTGCTTGAAGAACTGTAATCACATTGTGCACCTCCAACAGTGGTTAAAAGGAGTTAAAATTTCTAAATACCGTATCTTTGCTCCATTCACTGAGATGTATCTCTTGACAATCTTGAAAAAAAACCACCTCTAAACATATCAGGTTGAGTCTTTTAATGCAGAAGGTATGTACCTATATAAGGCAAAGTAATAGTGTGAGAAAAACCTTTCAGTATGAAGTCTTCCTTAATTTATCATTGTAGCAACATTTCAGGGAAATGTATGTATTTGTAGATAAGATAATGCACTGCCTGCAGAAATTTATTCAGTGATAACTGAAAACTTTCTCATTTTGGTAGTATAATGGAACATTACTCAAGCCCTTGCTTGTTCTTCAGTAGTGAACTTTATTTACAGAAGAAGTCAGTATTCCTTGACTTGTACTATGAGCTATTTAAGAGCTAGTAATTTTTTAGAGCAGAGAATTTTATTGGTAGTTTTATTCCCAGTACTTTCAAGTCTGTGATGGAGCTTTTTCTGGAGAAGAAAAGGATGATACTTGCTGCCTACGGTACAGAGTTTTGTTAGTAGAGTTGTAAGAGATGTTAAGATCACTACGCTTGCTTGCAGTTTGCAACCAAACAAGAAGATAAAAGCTGATTAATCAAACCTGTGTCTAATCCATCTCATAGATGGGATTTGAGAAAACTTGCTCTAGAACATATTTGTAAGCTCAAGTGTTGGCACAAAAATAGTTGGTAAACTTAAAAAGCAGCTGTTGATAAGATGTGAAACTTTCCTAACAGTATTTTCACTTGTGCTTAATCCTCTGGTACTAACTGTAGTCTACGTTTATACATTTTGTTTGAATGCTGGTTTTGTTGCTTCATTAGCTCCCTTTTTCTCTTTCTCCTTTTTTTATCCTGCCTTTGCTGCTGCTTTCCATCTTCTGTCCAGCTCCATCTTTCGACAACTCCCCGTATAGCACTCCACTTCCCGACTACTCCAGTTGCCAGCCTCCTTCAGCACCTCCTCCATCATATGCAAAAGCAGTCTCAGCACCAATGTCAGAGGCCGCACCGGAGTACGCTGTAGTGACTTCTGCACCACCGACTTCCACTCCCCCTACACCGCCTCTAAGGCACTCTGCATCACGTTTTGCTACATCTTTAGGCTCAGCTTTCCACCCTGTTCTCCCCCATTATGCTACGGTTCCTCGTCCGCTGAACAAAAGTTCTCGGCCCCCTTCTCCTGTCAGTGCCCCAGCGACTTTGCCTCCAAATACAAAGCCTGTTGCCTGGTCTGCGCCCAGTTTTGCCCCTCTTCCCCCATCTCCTCCAGTAATGATAAGCAGCCCACCAGGCAAAGCTACCGGTCCGAGACCTGTCCTCCCAGTGTCGGCTTCTAATCCGGTGACCCAAATGTCCACGTCTCCCACGGCTCCTAATGGGCTTCCTGAAAACCTGGCTTATCCGGCTCCTTCACCTTCTACCTCAGGTCCAACTCCGCCTCCGCCACCTCCTCCTCCCCCACTGCCTTCCTTTCCGCCTCTGTCGCTCTCTGGACCTCAAGCTTCTCCTTCTCCCAACTCCCCGAATGCCTCGACTCCCTCATCCAAGCCTAGTGTTCTCCCTTCTCCCTCTGCAGCTACCCCTGCCTCTGTTGAGAACTCTCTAAACTCTGTGCTGGGAGACTCCTCTGCTTCTGAGCCAGTCTTGCAGGCAGCCTCTCAGCCGATTGAACCTACGACCCAGCAGGGTAAGGCTTTCTGTTATTGCTACTAATGCACTAATCAGGAATGCAGTCAAAACCAGGAGGTATCAAAGCCTGTAACTGTCCCCGAAAAATTAATATAATGCTTCCAAAGTTGCAGTGATCTTAATACCACAACAGAAGGTTTGGCAAACTGAGGTAAGAGAAATGTTAAAGCTTCGTGGAACAGAGCCGGTGTTCTGTGGCCGGTCTTAAGTAAAATTCTGGTTTCTTAAGCTCTCATCTGTGAAGAACAGACTTGTTGAATACTTGTTTGGTGCATCTTGCACTGTTAGTTAATGTGAAACCTGTTTTTAATAGGCAGCATCATTGGTTTCCTAACGGCAGCCAACTTGGAAGAATGTGTGTGTGGCTTAGTTTGTGTCAACAACCTGTGGTAGTCCACCAGCATAGGTAGTAAGACTTAAAAAAGTTTGGTTAAGAAGGTGGCAGTCTTGATGGGCACTCTACTAACATGACAGCAAGTAAATCATAGAATGGTTTAGGTTGGAAGGGACCTCAAAGATCACTCAGTTCTAACCCCCTGCCATAGGCAGGGACACCTCCCACTAGAACAGGTTGCTCAAGGCCTCATTCAACCTGGCCTTGAAAAACTCCAGGGATGGAGCAGCCACAACCTCCCTGGGCAACCTGTTCCAGTGCCTCACCACCCTCACTAGAAAGAACCCTTTCCTAACATCTAGTTTGAATCTCCCCTCTGCCAGTTGAAACCCATTACCCCTCATCCTGTCATTGCAAGACCTTGTAAGTAGTCCCTCCCCAGCCCTCCTGTAGACCCCCTTCATATACTGGAAGGCTACTATAAGATCTCCTTGAAACCTTCTTTTCCCCAGGCTGAAGAGACCCAACTCTTGTAGCCTGTCCTCACAGGAGAGGTGCTGCAGCCTTCTGATTATTTTCATGGCCCTCCTCTGGATTCACTCCAACAGTTCAATGTCCTCCTTGTGTTGGGTGCTCCAGGACTGTTAACCCTCTTTTTAGTAGATTTAAGTCTTTATATGCTCAGCTAAGGGTATGGCCAGAGGAGCTACTAGGGTATGAGCAAACTGTGGCTTTGTCACACAAGCCATGCAGAGTAGGTCCTGTTTGTATTCTCTTGTCTTAAATGAAGGTATGAGCTACTCTAAAGTGGGAGTGGAAATACCAGATGGCCTTACTTGTACTACAGAACAAAAGTGTGCTCTTGGATGGTGAGTGATGGCAAGAGAGTTCAAAAAGATTTGCATTCACACAGTGGTTAGAGTAGGAAATCAGGAAAGAATTTGTGCCTGTAGCGGTTGCTTAAGGTAGTTGTACAGCACCTGTAGTAGCTTAGGGCAAGGAGATGGAAAGGATGTGTGTGGCTGTTTTCTTGGTTGCAATTGTCTTAAAGTAACAGTGGTTATCAGAGTATTCTTTCTTCAAAACACATTTTGGATTGCAGAACAACATGAGATTAAAACATTAGAGGAATCATAGGAGCAGGCTTTTCTGTTTTTCAACTATCAGCTTGAAGTATGTCAGTTTTCTAACTCACTAATTAGTATTTGTATTAAAAATTATGAAGGTTGAGTCCTGAGATGTTTTATAGAGAAAAGATCTTTATACAGGTTATAAAGTAGCATTGGAACTTGAACAGTTAAAGGATTCATATGCTTGGGTGATGTGTTGGTTGCTTGTTGGGATGAGGAGAAGTCACTCTGTGGTTAGTGCCATTAAACACACAATCGTTGTTCCTGTGCCGTATGATGTTCATGCTTTACTTGACTCTTCATGAAAGCTTTGCCTGTTCCCTGCCTAAGATTCTTCTTGATTGCAGCACAGAACCTGACTGGAGGATTTTTGTATGTAAATGTCTCTGGAACTGTCTAATCTGTTGTACTATGTAGTATTTTTAGTGCATTTAATAAGAATGCTTCTCTCCTGCTGAAGATCAGAGTGTTTTCTTGCCCGTAAAAGGGACCTTTACCAGTGTTACCATCTCATACACTGAGCAAAAGAACCAGTATTTCAATGGAAAGATCTTTCTTTTTTAAATGCTTACTATAGTCTATTTGTTTTCTCTTTGATACTAGGTGTTGTCCAAGGACCACCTGCACCTCCTCCCCCACCCCCCTTGCCCCCTGGCCCAGTTCAGTCTTCAGTAGCAGCCCCACCTCCTCCTGGCCCGCCACCACCACCTCCACTTCCGCCTTCAGGGCCGCCGCCGCCACCACCACCACCTCCACTTCCTAGCCAAGCTCCTCAAGTTCCTCTTCCACCTCCTGCTCCCCCCCTCCCTGCCTCTGGATTTTCGGCGGGATTTGTGTCCGAAGAAAATCGCCCTTTAACTGGACTAGCAGCTGCCCTTGCTGGAGCCAAGCTTAGGAAGGTCTCACGGGTAAATACAACTCTTGTTTCCTTTTCTTATTCCTGTCTCTAAATCCTGTCTTACCAAGTTGGTTGTGATTTTTCTTAGAGCTTAATCAGGAGTTTTGGACTAGGGTTAATTTATTGTTAAAGAAGCATTAGAGGGTGGTGCTCCCAACCCATTCTATCCTTTTCCCACTTTTTTTTCCCCCTCATATGTGAATTTTGCTTCTTTCATTAATCAGCAATCATTTTATTTGTACATACGTTGTTATTTTGTATGTTATGAAGGGTGAAGACTCCTCCAGTTCAGGTGGAGGAGGAGGCTCTGCTTCATCTAAAACAGACAGTGGCCGTGGAAATGGACCACTTCCCTTGGGAGGCAGTGGGCTGATGGAAGAAATGAGCGCACTGCTGGCCAGGAGGTAAGCACCTGTTTCTGCTGTGCTCCAGCTGCTTAGTCATTGTAGAGGTAGGATTGTGGGTGCCTGTTTGCAGCTGGCTAAGGATCAAACAAATACTGGCTCGTTTACGTGGTTGCTTGTGAAGCTGATAATGTTTTATGAATAGCCATTTTTACTTGAGCATAATCAAGAATTTTTCTTCTCTGTAAGTCTTTGTGCAGCTGTGAGAGAGGACATGCAGACTTCAAGAGGAGAAAGAATTGCATAGTTGCTTTAGCAGAAGGACTTTGTCCTTGAAAGTATTTTGAAAATACTTTTTTTAAGCACTAATTTTTAATTATCTGTCTTTCAAGCTGTGTATGTCTTCAGTTACAGAAACCAATGTTCTTCCATCTTAAAGGCATGAATGATTTTGGTAACCTTTCTCTGTGCTTCTAGGAGAAGAATTGCTGAAAAGGGATCAACAGAACCAGAGCAGAAAGAAGATAAAACTGTGAGTTGAGAAAGTTTTATCGGCTTCGTATTGTTCAATACTGGGTTGTAAGAGAGATTCCAGTGCTGTGCATAAGAGATTTATACTTTTTTTTATATGTGTGTATGTATACATATATAAAATCACTATTTTGTGAAGTGTGTAGTGTTTGCACATTTTCTACGCACAATTGATCAAAATAATTTAAATATATGAGACCTGAAATACATATTTAAACAGTTGAGATTTATCTGAGAGATACCCAAGAGTCAAAGGTGTTTCGTTTTGTGGTTTGGTTGCTTGGGGTTATTTTTTTCAAATTTTCTTCTCCCTCTCTTTCTCCCTTTCTGTTTCCTTTTAATCAGGAGGAAGCAGAGTCTTCAACTTCTAAGGTTTCTTCAACAAGCACACCTGGTAAGTAGCAGCAGTTTCTGATCTCTGTGATGCTGTAATACTAAAATCTAATGACAGATCTCAAGTAGCTCTGCTGAATTTTGGAACCTACTTCTTTTTCCATGATTACAGCCTTGCTGTAGAATGGGTCCTGCTTCAGAGGTGTTTCAAAAGATGGCATTAAAAAAGCATCCACTGAAACACTGTACTTGTTATAGGGTCCTCCTGTGTCAAACCTATGGGGCTGACAGATGGAAAGCAGTTGGTATTGAATGTGTCTCAGTCGCTACAGAACAGTGGGGACACTATGTCCTTCAAGGCTGATGTACCAGACTATCAGAGTCAGACAGAAAAAGTTGCTGCTTCCAGGTACTTTAGGATAGATTCTGTCACATGCAAGTATCCTTTCTAAATCAGTTGTGAGTGTATGGAGTAGAAATCTTTTAGCCATGATTCTTTTGCTGAGGTGTTGTGGCAGAGTCAGGAATTACAGCGCCTCTGCATTCAGTAAGGAAAGCTTGCCTCTCACCAGCTCCCTGCTTGGCCAAGATGTATTGTCTACATGCATATGTTTTCATACTGTCAACACAGGTGTTATAAGGATTCAGGTGACTCTCAAGACTTCTTTTTCCTGTCCTTTAGTAGCATTTCTTGTACCCTTAGCTTCCCCAACCACCTCCCACTATGTGCTTATGGAAGAAGCAGAAGGTGTACCTTACAGCCTGCAGTTTATCCCAAATGATAATAGCAGCAGAAGGAAAATGACTGAGTAATGACTATACCAGCATTCAGTATATTCTAGCTTTTGCTGTTGAGTGCTTACATGTGTATACTTCTTCACTAGATGGTTCAACCACTTGGTGTGCAGGCCTTAATACTGAAAACCACTGCCATAGGATGAACAAAACCCAGGCAGTCACTGCTGGCTATGTGGTAAAAAAAATCATGGAATCATAGAATGGTTTGGGTTGGAAGGGACCTTTCAAGATCATCCAGTTTCAACCCCCCTGCCATGGGCAAGAGACACCTTCCACTAGACCAGATTGCTCAAGGCCCTACCCAACCTCACCTTGAACACTTCCAGGGAGGAGACATGCATGACCTCCCTGGGCAACCTGTCCCAGTGTCTCACCAGCCTCACTGTAAACAATTTCTTCTAACATCTGGTCTAAATCTCATGTCTTCCACCTTCAATCCACTCTGCCTCATCCTGTCACTACAAACCCTTGTAAACAGCTCCTCCTGAGCTTTCATGTAGGCTCCCTGGTGCTGGAAGGTTGCTATAAGGTTTCCCATGAGCCTTCTCTTCTTCAGGCTGAACAACCCCAACTCTCCCAGTATGTCCCCACAGGGAAGGTCCTTCAGCCCTTTGTGGCCTTCATGGACCTGTTACGACATTTTGATGTTGAAGGAGAGCTAGGAGCTAAGTGTGTCCTGGATGGCAGTAGCTACGGAGCTGTTAGTATTACACAGAATCACAGAATTGTCAGGGTTGGAAGGGACCTCAAAGATCATCTAGTTCCAACCCCCCCTGTCATGGACAGGGACACCTCACACTACATCAGGTTGCCCAGAGCCACATCCAGCCTGGCCTTAAAAACACCCAGGGATGGGGGCTTCCTCCACCCTCCTGTTTCAGTGTCTCACTACCTTCATGGCAAAAAACTTTTGTAATGTCTAAGCTAAATTGATCCTCCTCTAGCTTGGATCCATTCCCCCTAGTCCTGTCACTACCCAAAACCCTAAAAAGTCCCTCAACAGCTTTCTTGTAGACCTCCTTCAGATACTGGAAGGCTACAATAAGGTCTCCTTAGAGCCTTCTCTTCTCCACACTGAACAACCCCAACTCTCTGTCTGTCCTCAAAGCAGAGTAGCTCCAGCCCTCTGCTCATCCTTGTGACCCTCCTCTGGACACATTCCAGCACATCCTTATCTTTCTTGTAATACAGGTTCCAGAACTGGACCCAGGTGGGGTCTCATGAGATCAGGGTAGAGAGGGAGAATGACATCTGACCTGCTGGCCACACTTCTCTGGGTGCAATAGACTGCAAAGCAATACATTGCTTAGTACAAATAACCTTTTACGTCCCCCTTTTCTCGCCCTCCCCTTAGCTTCATTTTGTTAAACACAGAAATGACATAAGTCTTGAGGAAATAACTGGGTTTGGAACACTTCTAATAACATGAGCTCAAAAAAGGGAAGTAAAAACCAGTGGAAGTGAAGTGGTTCCTGTAATTGTAGCTGGGTTGGAACTAGATGATCTTAAAGGGTCTTTAAAACCCAAACCATTCTATGATTTCTTTTATCCTGAGCTTCAGTTTTCTTGCATTTCTTTTCATACATTTCAGTTCTAAGGGGTGTAGTCTCTCCTATAGAGAGTTACACCATATTTGGTGAGTTAGCTCATTTGTCCTTTTCTGCATGAGGTATATTCCTTTTAGGGGAGGACACACAGTCATGTAAAGCTAAATTCAAACACATAGTAGAAACAAAATGAGCTCAAAACCATGGAATAGGCAACAGATGTATGATCCTTAGGTAGTGTTGCTGCTTCAGTGAGATATGAATCATCATGTGGTCCTTGAGCAACCTGCAGCCAAGCAGAAGTTTCTCAGTTTTGCAGATAGAGCTAAAATAACTTCTATGGCAGGACAAGTCCTGAAGCCTGGTATACCAAATTACGTTTAAGTCTTATTGCTAGGTGTGGTGAAGTCTAGTTGACTGGATCACAGGCTACGCTAAGCAGACTTATCTGAACTACAGTTCAGATACTCTTCTCAGTATCTTGCTTCAACCTAAAGAACTGCCTGGTCAGTGAGACTCTGAAAAGGGCATTTCTGTGCCTCAGCTTAGCAGAGCTGAGCAATACAAAAAGAAAAGGAACAAACCAAACAAACTCCCCAAATCTGAGGTAAACACTTGTAAGGTCAGTGACATATTGAAGCCCTGGATAAGTAAGGATGTAGCAAGTAAGTAATAACAATTCACACTATAGAAAGACTGTTCAGAATTGTGCAGGTTGTTCCTTCATTGAAATTGAGTCTGAATTAATTTTATATAATTCATTAACAGCTCAAGAAAACTTTCAGCTTAAAAACCTCTTCCTCCAGTACTTGAAGCTATTTGGTTATAGTTCCAGCATTCCATGTTTCACAACTGAAGCAATCAGATACATCAAGTATAGACAGACCTTTTCCTAGTTGAATTAAGAATTAAATGACAATGCTAGGAACAAAAGGGAGAATTTAAGGTATTACCCTAATATAAAAAATAAGGTGAATAAAGTAGGAGGTAGCTTAATATGAAAGAACTAATGCAGTGTAGTAACAAAAAAAAAATAAATCCAACAACTGACTTGACATTTTCTTGCTTAACTTACACAAGAAATAGAAAAAGAGAAATTTTAATCTCACTCTGTTTTTCAGAACTAACAAGAAAGCCTTGGGAAAGAACAAATACAGTGAATGGAAGCAAGTCACCTGTTATCTCCAGGTACTCCCTTTGAAACTAGTTATGTTTTCTTTACGTTTGTCCTTGTTGCTCTTGCTGATAGAGATCCCAGGCTGAAAGTAGCAAAAATCACCTTAATAGTATTAAAAGCAAAATGTATGGGTTAAAATCACTGCTGTGAAGCTGCATTTGGCAGTTTTAATTAGAAACTAAGAACTGCTTTTGGATAAGATCCCTCAACAATTGCTTGTGTGTAACTTCAATGATTAAGGTGTGCATTTGCCTGTGGTAATGTTTCATTCTTTCTATTCCTTTAAATTTTCAAGTCTGAAGTTTCCAAGAAGGAAAAACCAAATTCATTGCTGAGATTTCATAGTAAATCTAGTGGACAGGCTTTCCTCTTTCCATTTCTGTATTAGACATAGAATTCTTATCTAGATCTTTAAGCTATCCTGGGAAGATTTGCTTCTTGACTGTGTTCAGTATCTGTCTCATACCAATCCAAGGAAGTCCTAAAGAAGTGCAGAAATATTACACATCCTTCAGAGCCTTTGGTAACTGATCTGGTAGAACTTTGGTAGGCACTGGGCATTTTAGTAGGCATTTCAGTGATGCAGAGTATGAAATAGAAGTTTTGCAATTTATTTTTTAAAAAATAGTTAAATTTAAGGTATATTTAATTGCCAATTTAAGGTATATTTAATTGCCATTTACATTAAACAGAAGGCTTGTTTTTAGAATCCTCGTTTAATTTGTGCCCAAGGATTTAAAGATCCTGGCTTGTGATAATCTGACAAAGTTACCTGAGTTCCTTGAGGAAAAAAAAAAAAAACCATGTTAAACTTGAGAATGCTGTGCTTGAAATGATCTGAATTCTCCTTAGAATCCTGGCTTTTTGGAAACAGTCGTGCAAGATTTGGAGATTAGAAAAGAAAAAACCAATTCTTCTCTTAAGTAGCATTACTTGTAGTTGAGGTTACCACCCAGGTCTTCAGTCAAAATGCAGTACTAAATACCCTAAGCCTGTATCAGTATCCTTGTTTTACAGAAATAACTAAGTGCAGGAGCTTAGGGTGTTCACAGCTTTGATTCTGGTTGTTTGCTTTGTTTTCTTTTTTTGTCAAAAAGCTGGTGACACTGGTGCTGATGTCCTCTCTGCTATACTGTCAGGGAAACAATATTGCTCTACCTTTAGCCTTGACTTCCCCCTGCCTTTTTTCCCCTCAATCCCCAGTAAATCTTACCTACTTTCAACCAAGACTCTTGTTTTCAAGCAGATTGAGGTTGTCAATAGATGGCATTGAAGGGAAACGTATCATAGAAACAGCTGTTGTAGAGAATCCTAAAGAACATTTTAGGTTTCATAATAAGACAGTTGCTGACCCAGCCCTTTGGCTATAGATACCCTATGGATAAGCAATTGAAGAAAGGAAAGTGAAGGGATTAAGAAATAGGGCTCAAATTAAAGAGCCTGGGATGTCCTAGAGTCTTCATTCTACATGTTCCTGCAGCCACAGCTGCTTGTGAACTGTTCTGTGCATCTTGTTTAATCTTGTTTTAGCTGGTGAAACTCAGAGGCTGCCAAGGTCTGTTTAAAAATGCTTTCTGACCTACAAAAAGTACAGGAATACAGAGGAGTTCTGAGGTATATTGAGAAAAATTTCCACCAAGCTTTTGTGTTCAGCCATCCAATTGAAAATGTTGGTAGAATTCACTTGATGAGAGCTTCACTGGGTGAATACCCTAGAAGTACTTCCAAAAGAAGAATTCCCTGCTTCTCAGATGTCAGTATTGTTTTCCAGTGCTGCCATAACCTACTGGAAGGTGCCATAGCATGTATTTTAAGACTGCCAGTAGAATTTTCTAGTTAGAAATGACAATTTCCCCTGCCAAAGTGAGGCTTGATTGATGGATTCAGGAATAAAAGGTATTAGTAGAAGTCTCTATTGAACATCCTTTCATTTTCTTAGGTTTGCTAGCTGTAGAGAATTATCTCAGCAAGCAGATTAAGTAACTCTGAGTTAGTCAGTCTGCTACTGTTTGAAATACTAATGCCATATTTGCCAGGAGGGGGTATCTTTTAATTGGTAAGGCCTGAGAACCTGCAGAGAGCATGAGAGTCATTATGAGGCTTAAACAATGCATATGCTAAGAAACAGGCAACATTTTCTCTTCAGACCTTCCAGATAGCTAACGGAGGAAGGACTTACTACTCAGAATGAGAATAGTCAAAGTATTTTAAAATAACTAATGGCCTGCTTAAAATCAGGGTGGGGTGGGGGTATTGTAGCAGACTCTTATGTTCTTTCCTGAAACATTCAAATAGAACCCTTGGAACACAACTAGTGAAACTCCACAGTACTTAAGGTGCTAAAACTGAAGAAACTGTAGACCTATTATAGCTCGTTAAAGGTAGTGTTTCTCCCCTTCATAGACGGGAATCTCCATGGAAAAATCTGCTTGCTTCTGAAAACAGGTTCTATGATTCATTAAACAGGTATCATCCTGTTGGGATTTGAGACTTTGTAATAACCCTTTTGACCAGTTCACAGTTGGACTTTTTCTACATGGATTGGTAATCACCACATGCACCCCTCCACGTTCCTTTTCATGTTTTGTCTGTCCAGTTGAACCCATTTTCAGTCGAGCTGAAAGCAGATAGTGTCAAAAGCAAATCGAGATAGTTTAAGCAGCAGCTATGATTGCATATTAAACAGTGCTGCTTCTGGCACTCACCAAGTGCAAAGGTTATGAATTCCTGCTGGATATGCCAGGATCTAGCAAAGTGTTTGCAGTATTTTGAGAAGCAGGTTTTTGAAAATGGAAGTTTATTCACACAGGAACAGCAGCGATTCGTTCTCCAGCTGCTTTTCAGAAATTAAGATAACAAATGGATTTTGCTTGATCTAAACATCTGAAAGTGGGAAAAAACAAACAAACCAAAACTTTTTAAGCATAAAATAAATTCAGATGTTTCTCTTGGGGATCTATTTACAAGTTAGAATTAGCACAACGGGTATTTCAAGTTGTAGATCTCAGTTTCACTCTCTGTAGTGGCAGTCACAAAATATTGACACCAAAAGCCTTCAGATTTTAAGGGCTTTCCACAGATGAACGTCAGATTGCAGTTTTGTTTTTCTTGAAGGCACTCACTGTGGTGACTACTTAATCTTTTGTATGAAAAGCTCCCCTTTTAGCTACTTATGTTGGATGGTATGTTCTGCATGTTAGCATGAATGAAATCTTTTTTCTTGCATGCTTGATTTAAGGTGTTCCAGGGACTGTCAAGGTTGCCTTACTGTCCTCTTAGGCAATGCTATGAAAAACCACACGGGAGAGCTCTTTAGCCATCTTAGAATCGAATGGTTTGGGATGCATTATTCACAAAGTTTCGCTCATGGATGTTTTTCTTAATAGCAGCTGCATTCGCTATTAATCTTTCTCCTGAGCAAATTAAAAACAAAAAAGGAAAACTAAGGTAATCTGGGGGCAAGACAGCTAGACTTGCCTGATGTTAGAAACCATCTGCTTCACAAATTGCAGTCTTTCATATTTGAATGTGAAAGAAGTGCAAGAATGTCCTGCATTTCATAAAGCAAAAGGTTAATAGATTTTTTCAAACTGAGTGGTAAGAGCTTTTAAAGAGGCTTTTCTGTTGCTGCTTTTGACAACAGGAATATTTAATATATGATTGGTAGAGCTACCTCTTTATCCTGAAGCTCTGAAATGAAACGTGAAATTGTGGAGAGTTCTTCTTTAAAGCAATCTCTTTAAAATGTTACAGTCCTAAGTAATTTTATTAAAACATTCAATTATATTCTTGTTTGGGTTCTTACATTAAGGCAGGTAGTAGGTGCCTCATCAATTGCCAGGAATTGTAGTTTTTGAGAGTATATTGATTTGTGTTTTTTTTCTTTTCATGCTGTCATACCGTAGTGTTTGGCAAGGCAGTGATAATCACATGAAGTGAATCTGAAAAACTCATGGTGCTCTGCTTGGACTAAGTGTTCACAGTATGAGGTGTAAAATACAAGCAACACTTTCAAATATCAGATGTGTGATGAAGCAGCAATTGCCAAAGATCTCAACTTGGTGAATATTTTTGAGCAAGCAATTCTTTCATAACAAACTAGGCAGATACAGAAAAGAGTTTTCTAAAAGATCCTAAACTGTGGTTTGTCTTCATAGCATGAGCACACACTGCAGATTTTCTGGTGGTTGCAAGGTGAATTCTGTTTTTCCAGCTTCAAGTTCCTAGGATATTGTGTGTTCTGTCTTACTTGGTGGATCATGGATTTAATTTTGATATGTTTCAGCCAATAATGTTAGCAACTTCTCTGTTGGAACTTATGTTTAAATATCTGTATTCTTACATCTAAACAGCCATAGCAATTGAGTATTTTGATTCCAAGTGAAGAACTGAGCTGGTAAAACACCACAGGCTCTTGCTGTACCTTTTCTTCTTTGATACAAAGTCCAGCAGCAAAGGGACAGTTACTGCAGTCCTCCTGCTGGGTGTTCTGATTTAACTGCTGGCAGTGTTTTCCTAAATGAGTAGCACCAGGCTTGTCATTGCACAGAAATAATCATGATGCATTAGAGACATTTTTGAGAGGTTTCTCTCAGATACACTGGAATCACAGAACTGTTGAGGCTGGAGAAGACTTTAGAGATAATGATGAAGTCCAACCACTTGCCTAGAGCTCACAGTCATACGACTACTGCTAAGCTGCCAACACTAAACCACATCCCTCAGCACTACATCCACACATCTTAGAAATCCCTCCAGGGATAGTGACTCCACCACCATCCCAGGCAACCTGGCCCAATGCCTGATAACCCTTTCTGTGAAGACATTTTTCGTAACACCCAACCTGAACCTCCCTTGGCACAGCTTGTGTTAACTTGGAGTTACTGCCTTTTGAAAAGATAAATGGGCTTGAGTGTACCAATTAAAAATACCCTTTCACCAGGTACCTATGATGGCTTTCATTTCATTTTTGGAATGTAACAGGCTCTTCAGTGCCACAGGCACACCCTGTTACAGGTTATAGGGAAGAGAAATAGGCAGCTCTTGTGTCCCATGTTCTTAACATTTTGCACACAGCAAATCTACAAGAGTGCTGGACAGCACAAATCTGAGAAAGTTTCTGTAGTGCCAAAATGACATTCTGGTGTGGTGCCCTTCCCTTTCAAAGGGAGGGGCATTTGACTGATTTCATTCATTTAGCAAATCAAGAAAATAACCCTGTCAGGTTACAGAAGTCATCAAGATGATGCAAGAGGAGGCAGTATGAGGCTCATTCAACTGAACAAAGACAACATAATCAGACAATTCTTCCTGGATGAACTGCTGTCTTGTAAGGGAAGGCTCTGGGGAGAGCTTAGAGGAGCCTGCCAGTACCTGAAAGAGGCTTACAAGAAAACTGTGAAGGGACCTTTTACATGGGCTTGTAGTGATAGGGTAAGGAGGAATGGATTTAACTAGGAGAGAGTAGACTTAGACTGAATATTAGAAAGAAAGTCTTCGCAGTGAGGGTGATGAGACACTGGAACAAGTTGCCCAGGGAAGCTGTGGATGTCCTCTCCCCCAAGAGTGTACAAGGCCAGGCTGGACAGGGCCTTCAGCAGCCTGGTCTAGTGGGAGGTGTCCCTGCCCATGGCAGCAGGGTTGGAACTAGATGATCTTGAAGGATCCTTTGAACCCAAACCATTCTATGATTGAATGAAGATTCATAAAAGCTGAGGGTAGTGATTTTATAGAAGCAAAAAAGAAATATGTATATAAACTTTTTTTTTTTCTGAGTGGGAACACAGCTGGTTTTGATAGCTAAATACAAAATATATATGTATTCACTGCTTGTGTCCCTCACTTTCTCCTTTCTTCTGAGAACAGATAGTTTTATGCTCTGTATTTGGGAGAAGATAAAGCACAGAACTGTGTCTTTCCTGCTGGTTTGTCTTTTTTTGTTCCTGGCCACCTTCCATCACAATGGAGTAGATATATTTCACAATAAATAATGCTACACTTTGAGGTTACAAACACAGAAAAATGCAGTGTTTAATTCCTCCTAGGTGCAAGTGTTGAAAGAGTGAGACACTGAGTTTAGGCTGGGTTTTTTGGTTCAGTGATGCTGTATGCAGAACAATGGGTAGGACCTAGTTTAGTTTAATAGTACTCAGCCTTTCCTTAACATAAGCATACTGTGATGATTTCAGCACTGGGGAAACCTCTTCACAAGATCTGTCAGCAGTTGCATCAACAGCTTCTTTTTGGCTTTTAGCCAAGATATAAAATGTAATTAAGAACAGAAGCACATTCATAGAATTATAGAACAGTTTGAATTGGAAGAAACCTTGAAGATTCATCTAGTTCCAAGTGCTCTGCCACCTTCCACTAGACCAGGTTGCTCAAAATCTCATTCAGCCTGGCCTTCAACCTCCAGGGATGGGGGCATCCACAATCTCCCCAGGGAACCTGTTCAAGAGTCTCACCATGATCACCAGAAATAATTTCTTTCTAATATCCAGTTTAACTCTCTCCTCTTCCAGCTTAAATCTCTTCCCTCTCACCCTCACAAGCCCTTGTAAAAATCCCTCCCTCTTTGTCCCACTCCCTCCCATCCCAGAGAACCATTTCTGTATTCCTGCTGTTAGCATCTGGGTTCTGTCTCTTCTCATGGTTGTAGATAAGCAGGGTCCTATGGAAGCATAAGAAGTACATGAGCCTAAGTAACATCTTGTATGAACAAAGGAGATCAAAAAAGAGAAGTGAGAAGGTAGAAAATCTGCTTCTGGAATTTGTGTTCAAAATGCAAGACAGTCTTGGTAAGCAAGTTTTTGATGTCTTCAGAGAGTCCAAAACACTGGAACTTCATCTCAAGTATGATCTTACAGATCTTGCTACTCTTACAGGATTTGTTTTCAAGGTTGGAAAGGAGTTAGATAATATTGCTCAGCCATGTCCTGTCAAGTGTGGAAAATTTGCCAGGGTGATTCCACAGCATTCATACAGTTACAGCATCAACATGCAGTTGTTAGTAGGAGCTCCTCTTTGAGAGGTCCTGTTTTGAAATGAGTAAGCAGTTGAAAATGCAGAAGGGAAAGTATTTGACATTTGAAGACATTAAGCTTTTCATGCCCATTATGGGGAAAAAAAAAAAAAAACCAGACCAGAAAACACTGAGAGTAAAATCTGGCTGCTCTTGAAAAGTTACTGTTTTGAACTAATAACTCTTATGGTAATTAATATTTCCAAGATGTGGAAAATCTTCTGGGTTGCTGCTTTTTATTCTGTGTGGTATTTGGAGTCTGCCTGATTCTTGCCATCCTCTAACTCCCAACTTTTTTTTTTAATTCTGATTATTTACTATGTTTTCAAGAGAAGTTTGATGGGGAAGTGCTTTGTATTCTGTCACGATGAGTGACTGGTAATTCTGGATGTGTTTTTGTACTGCAGACCAAAATCTACACCTACGGGGCAACCCAGTGCCAATGGAGTACAGTCAGAAGGTCTAGATTATGACAGATTGAAGCAGGTATGTATATGATGCTCTGACAAGAAAAGGACTTGTAGTTCTCCCATAGTAGTCTTTACATGTTCTGTTAACTAGTTCCAAACTAATTAGTAGTCATTATTTACTGAAACAAGTTTGGGGAAATTTTTAGCAACCACCCAACAGTTACAGCTTCTTACACAGCCCCAGGTCTCTCAGTCTTTCCTCAAGGGACAGATGTTCTAGTCCCTTAATCATTTTCATGGTGCTCTGTTGTACTCTTATCTAGCAGTTCCCTGCCCCTTTGGAACTGAGGAGACCAGAACTGGACACAGTACTCCAGATGTGGTCTCACCAGGGCAAAGTGGAGGCAAGGGAGAACCTCTCTTGACCTACTTTTCTTGATGCACTCCAGGATACCATTGGCCCTCTTGGCCACAATGCTCTCTCATGGTCAGCTTACCAGGACTCCAAGGTTCTTCTCCATGGAGCTGCTTCTTTGGAGGCATTCACAATCCACTCCTACATGTTCCACTGTGACCTGCCCTAGGTGGTCCTGCTTTGGCAGGGCAGTTGGACTAGATGATCTCCAGAGGTCCCATCCAACCCCTACCATTCTCTGATGACTTTCACACGGATACTTGTTCCTGCTTTTGTGTTAGCATACACAAGGTGGTGTTCATACTGTGGATAGAACTGGGAAATGGGTTTGCCTGGAAAACCTTCCCTCTCTATCTGAACAAGCAAGGAAACAAACAACAAGCCCTTAGAGCAGTTCTAGCAGAACAAACATCACCAGATTTTAATATCACATGTGAGCATTCATAGTCATGAGTTTGGTGGTGAAAGAAGGTCCAGCGATACCATCCTTTGTGTAGCTGTTCTGACTGAGAGCAAAGGAGAGTCTTGGGGGAGGAAGGTGGCAGTCACCTGCTGGTGAGGAAAAGATGTTATGGGATGCTTTAGAAATTAATTGGCAACAACCTGTATGTGACAGGCTTTTTTCAAGTACTCTTACCAAACCAACCAGAGGCTTGGCAAGTCGTCTCTTGTGACTTGTATGAAGGCAGGACCCGTCAGTTGAGAATGTTAGTGGGATGCTTTTGTTGTCTTTTCTGTGCTCCTTTGAACTCAAAGGCATAGAGGATGGGATCCTGTTGTCCCACAAAGCACAGCTCTCCCAAGTTTCCAGCATGCTGACTCTCACTGCCTCTGTCAAGACTGTTTTCTCTAGAAGCAAAATCATCTTTTATTCTATTTTTACTGACTATGTGGCAATCTCTTACTTGACACTACCCTCCCCAGCAACTAGTGGTCATGGTCATGCTCCTGCACCAGGGTTTCTTGCTCTTTGTCCAGGAGCCTTGTCTAAGACTTGGCAAATTGGGAAATCAACCAGAAGTGACTTCAGGTAGGGAAGGTGTGTTCCATCAAAAACTCATAAAGGATTTAAGTCTGGAGTACACTTGGGTAATTATGTGCTCACTTGTGAACAGCATGCTAACTCCAAAGCTCCAAAAGAAACAGCTGGAATCATCTTCTGGGTGAGGATGCTGCTGACTACAAATTTGGTCAGGAGGTGAAAGTCTCCTCTGCAGAAACAGACATAGGGTTAACGTAACTACTCTTGTAAAAAATGGTGCCACCAAATCATCAGTTAGTCACTTTCATGAAAGGATGGAAAAAACGTCAAGTGAAGAGTGGCACTTCCCCCTATCACCTTATTTCCCTCTCACTGTACTTGGAAGACCTTGGCAACTTGATCTGTCTTTTGGTTTTTTTCTTTGAATATTTGACTTGCAGTTTTTAATTAGCTATTTATTTTGCACTTCACCTGTAGCAAAGCTTTTTTATTTAAAAGGCATGTGCCAAGTATGTTTTTTTATTACTTTTTTATTTAGCAGCTACATTAGTGCAATATTCTAACTGCAGTTGGTCCCTTCTCTCAAGGTTCATCAGGAATCAGTTTATAAGGTTTCTACAGATCTGATTTTTTTTTCCTTAGTTTTACCTGCAGTAAGAATGTTTTATGTTTTGAGGATAAACTTGGAAACTGAAGGATGGTTTATGCATTTCAGAAGGGTTAAAGATTGAGTGGAAGACATTCAGATTTCCCTCTGCAGAAAATTACAGGTGGCAAAACCAACCTGTTCATGTTGCAAAACTAATCTGTTGTTTATGCTTTGACACCATAGGACATTTTAGATGAAATGAGGAAGGAATTAACAAAATTAAAGGAAGAACTCATTGATGGTAGGTATCAATCTGCTTACTGCTGTTCAGTATTCCTTAGAATAAGTAGCTACAGGTGCACAAAATGTTACTATAATGTGTTTCTAACCTGAGAATGATATATTGGTAGAAGTACCTTTGTTCTTAGTCTCGTGGCGTCCTTTTCCTTTGTGACAGACTTGTTCTGATTGTTTTCCTTCAATGTTTTCTGTTCTGTGTGTTTTGTTTTAATAGAACATTGACACCATGTAGCATCTTTTAAAAGTGGTTAGAGGGATACTGGATGTGAGTCATTTGCAGTTATCATGTGCTGGCAGATGGGGTTTTGTTAAATAATCCAGAGCTGCTCAAGAGCATATTTGAAAACTGGTAATACTCAGGGCTAGGATTGTGCTTGTAGCTCTTAGTCATCCTCTCTTTGGTCTGCAATGGAAGAGTCAAAGAAATGAATTCCCACACTTGTGCTTTTAACAGAAAGTGTTTTCCTGTGTAGCCTTTTGTAGTTAAGGGAAGTCACTGAGAAAGCATAATCTCAAAGGCCCACCAGTCAAGTAGTAAAGAAAACTCCATGATTTATTCCCTTGGTATGCATTTTTTCTTAGCTTTATGGAAAATACCAAAATAAAGTATGTAAAAGAAAAATATCAAGGTGGGAGGAGGGGGTGGAGAAATGAAGTGTGAAATGAAGTAAGTCATATCACTGCTGATAAACTGATACCACTGCTGCTGGTAAAATACCAAATGTGATGTGGTAGGAAGAACTGGCTACATAGAATGCAGTGATTTTTTTTTTTTCCCCCTGTATTTTGACTGTACTGTGTACCACAGTCTTTTAGAACCCTACAGAGCAATCAAGGGAGGACCCTGAGGCTGTTTTTAAAACCAAAACAAAATAAAGGAGCCCCCAGATATGCTGCTTGAGAATCCCAGGATTTGCTGGAGACGCAGAACTGCAAAATAAAAGATGCTGACAGGATTTTACAGGAGGAAAAAGGTTACTGCCCTTGACATGAAGCTAACTTATGTTATAGGACTGTGGAAGCAGAATGAAGGCCTCTTGAAGGGGTCAGTTGTGTATTCTGGCTTTCTGCCTTTGTTAGGTTTGCTAACTCTTCCCTTTGTCTCTGCAGCCATCAGGCAAGAACTCAGCAAGTCGAATACTGCGTAGAAAGACTAGTACTAAGCCGATGTGACTCTTTAACTTGATATAAAACTGACTACATTTTGTGAGCTGTTAGAAGAAAATGGAGACAGACACTTGGAAGGAGGAGGAAACAACCTATTCTGAAAAGCTTCAGACACATCACTCTGGTGATAACGCTATTCCCCTCCTAGTTTGCAGCTTTTTTTCTGACCTTTACAGCAGGGTGGAAAAGACTCTTAAAGTTACTGTAACGATTATGCAGAAATTCCTACACCTGTCAGACAAGATCACAGTGCTTTGAAGTCTACTCATGTCAAGATCCAATTGCACACGTTTCTGAATTTGTGTTAAGACAAAAAGAAAAAAAAAAAAAGGAAAAAAACCAACAGGGAAAAGCTCGGGAAGGCTTTTCAGAGAGGTTTTCTTTATTAATGAAGGAGTTAGCAAGTTATACTGTTGTACTTCAACTGTATCTCAGGTTTGTCTTCCTATCGTATCTGGTATTTCCACGCATAATTTAAAAGATGAGACGTGCAGAAGTTCAGTTCACAAAGCAGGGAGCGCTGTTAAAGGGCAATATTTGTTAAGTGAATGACCTTAGGCAGTGACGACAGACACATCACCTGATCCTAGGCTGAGGCGTCCCTGCCCTGGGGCAGGGGCTGGGGGGCAGGGTTGGAACTGGACGATCTTTGAGACGGCTTCCAACCCTGACAATTGATTTCTGTGATTCTTTTGGAATTTTATGATAGGAAGCCTCTCTAGTTAGCCTTCATGCAATTTTATAGGAAAAAGAAAAAAAGGGAAAAACAAAAAAAAAAAAAAAAGAAGAAAACAAAACAACAACAACAACAAAAAAAGCAAAATACAGTCCAGAGTTTAAAGATGTAGATGCCTTCCTACATTGTTACGATGCTTTACCAAATCTAAGACTTCTACATAACACGAATCAGCAGTCAAAATGTAAAATCATTAGTTAATATGTTGTAGATTTACAGTAGATTTTGGGGCTTCTTTTTTTTTTTTTTTTTTTTTTTTTTTGGGAGTTTTTTGTGTGGGGTTTTTTTTTTTTTTTTTTTTTTTAATGTAACACGACACAACCAGCTTTTTAATTAAATGAAAAAGAAAAAAAAACCTGCATGTCACAGAGTAGCCTTTTTCATTTGTAAGGCTTGATTTATGCCCAGAAAGATGCGGGGGTGAGGGAGGGGGAAGGTGAGACGTTTTTGTTACGTTCTGCACTTTTTCTTCATCTTACATGCATGTGTAATAATGAGGAAAACGTGACTTTTATCAGTAACCATGTTAATGGAACCAGGTACTTAATCCTTTTCTATCCTTTTTTTTTTTTCCTTCAGTTTTTCTATTCGAAACTCAGTAAAATACTTCCATAATGGTTCTGAAACTCCTATGCGAACCGAACTTGTTTCTCGGTGAGAGAGCAAACAGGCAGGCACCTGAATGACTGAGGGTGCCCCTGTGTAAGTGTGTTGTCCTTTTCCTTTTTACCATGACTCTCTGCTTCACTCCTTTCTGAGATTCCTTTTTTTGATTGCTTAATCAAACAGAGCAGCAGTTAGTTACCTTAGAATGACAGAGCATCAGGTCACAACAAAGGTCCCCCTTATTCTAATCTGCCTGTCACCCTCCTTCCAAAAAACCTGTAACAAGCTCCGGACAACCCAAACAGCAATGGGTTTGGTCAACACTTTGAAAATCATTTTTAGGAGAGGTGGTGCCTTCCTGTTTCCCAGGGTTTTCAGATTGTATGCTTGTAAATTTCTAATTTTTTTCCCCCCCCATTATTACTTTTTATTGTGGTACTTTTCAGTGAAATAGAAATTCTGTGAATTGGATCTGTAGTGCTTTGGACAAAGAACACGGATCAAAAGCTTCCCTTTTCCTTTGCACTGTCATTTTTTTTCTGAGCTGTACCAGTGCCAAGATTTGCTTTGGGATCTGTGCTGGTCCAAAAGAACAGCTTTGGGAGAAATTTCATGTTTCAGCTTCAAAGTAGATGCAGCTCCATTGATAGGGCAAACACATTAAGTAGCATTCTGGACACCGAAGCAAAATGGCACTTACAGCTTTGGAAAAGTCCCAGTGGGAAATTTTTCTGACTCAAAACATTTCCTTTTCCTATAGATTGAAATTCTAAGAGAAGACTACAGTGAAAATATTGCCTAACTTTACTTATTAATCCTTTAAAAAAACAAAAAGCATTTTGCTGCATGCATTTATTGAAGGCATTAAAAAACCTGTAGTAAGCTTATATCAAACACTTTCTCCATTCTCAAAACAAGAGGAGGCATTTTCATCTTCGTCAATGTAACTTTTTGTTTTACACAGACTTTTTTTGAGCATAAAGGAAGTTTACCTTTGTCAGAAGTTTGGTTTTGTTGAGTGTTTTTGTTTCCTAGGAGAGTTCAGGAGTAGCATAGTGGGAATAGTGTGAATGAGTATAAGTGGTCCAAAATTAAAGGCTGAACTACTAGATTGTGCAAGGAACTGGCTTATGCACTAAACGTTTTGTGCCTTGGTCTACAATTAACATGATTTCTGTTTAAAAGAAAAAAAAAAAAAAAGAAAAAGAACAGATGTTGTCTTTTGTGCTGCTTCTACATCACACTTTCTGTAATCTCAAACTGCCCAATAGGTTCTTTCCAGAAAAACATCAGATGACATTCAAGATTACTGTAGACATTTCCTGTCCTACTGGCAGTCGCACCGTTTCCAGAGATTTCAGTATTGAAAATGAACTGCAGAAGCTGAGATTGTTTTGCTTAACTGGTTAACTAAGTTCTTAGAAACAAAACCAAAACCCAAACATCTTGTGGTGGTTCTGTGCTTTTGTACAATGGATGTCTTAAGCTGGGGGCAGTTTAAGGGATCCTTTCTAATGTCAGGAAGGCACTGCTTTCCTCAACACTGTGATCTGACCCCTGATAAACCTGCACTATAGACAAGTGGCTACCAAGTCAACTGCAAACCAACTGAATGTAAAAAAAAAAAAAAAAAAAAAAAAAACCAAACTAAAAAACACTTAGTGCTGGTGCTGAAATCTCTTCAGATAGTCATAATGATTTCCAGTTCATTGTTGGGAAAACAAAAACAAAAAAACAACAAGTTACTGAGCATCAAATGATGATCACTAATGAATGTTGACTTTTTGTGCATTTTAGGTTTACTTTCTTCTTCTTTTTTTTTTTTAAATTTTAGTTTCTCCGTTCATTCTCTGCTATTTTTATCACATTGTGTCATTTTAAATTTCTTACATGCTAACGTTTTGTTTGAGCGAATGAAATAAAATTGCAATATATATACCTTGCCACCATTTATTTCTGCAACTCTGTAGGAGACTCTCTTCCGAGGTCGATTTACTCGGATTTCCAACGTTTCCAATGGCTCTGATCATTCCTCACTCCTCTATACCACCTTCCTGGTTTTACTCTGTTTCTCCATCAGAAGATTCAGTGAAGCGAAGGCTTTTGCGTACAGAGAATGAGAGAATGTAATCGCAGGGACTGTGTAGCTAAAGTTCATGGAGGGTAACTGCTGTATAGAAATTAAAATCCACGTGAAATGTAATGATTTGATTTATAGTCTCATGCTGCTCTCTGTATCCACAGAGAACTTGGAAGGGAGGGAGAGGCAAAGACTGGGAGAAAGAAAAAACAAAACACTACAGTTAGGTATTTCTCTTGCTGCTTTTATGTTCCTGAATTATTTTCAGTACTGACAATAAAGAAAAACTACCATGAAAGATTAATAGAGCTTTCTGTACACTTAAGGGCAGTTTGGCTCCTTTTTTTTTGTTTGTTTGTTTTTTGTTTGTTTGTTGTTTGTTTTTTTTTCTCCAGTGGAATACTGAAATTAGCTGTTAGACTGTCCTTGACTTCACATCCTGAAAGCTGTACTTTTGTGCTGCTGTGATTGGTTGGCGTTTTTTTTTTTTTTCCAGAGAGCTAATGGGGGTAATCCTGCTTTGGCGTAACGTTGGACTCAGTGCCAATGTTTCTGAGTTATAAAGGGGTTTTTAAATAAAATGGTCACGAGATTCTAAACCAATCTGCTATTAGTGGTGTAGTGCTTAGGCAACAAGTGTGAACAGTTCTGATGTTTATACTTTTCCACCTCAAGATGAGAAAAAACTTCCTTAACCATAAGGGCGATGCAGTGCTGGACCAGGCTGCCCAGGGAGGTTGTAGAGTCTCTTTCCTTGGAAACTTTCAAGACCCATGAGGATGTGTTTCTGTCTGACATACCCTAGGTGATCCTGCTTTGGCAGGGGGAGTTGGACTCAGTCTCCAGAGGTCCTTCCCAACACCAAGCTCTGTGGTGTGGTGGATTCACTTGATGGAAGGGATTCCATCCAGAAGGATCTTGACAAGCTTGAGAAGTGGGCCAGTACCAACTGCGTGAGGTTCAACAAACCAAAGTGCAACTTTGCCATTCTGTGATGTAAATTTCCAAATATGTTCAGTGTGTGTCAGTGTCGAGAGATGTGTGGTATCTACTTTAAAGTTGTTAAAGTAGGAAGGTGGTCTGTTGTGGATCAAACTGGAGATCACCAGTTATGTAGGCTCTTCTGAAGATGATTCACTGGGCGCCATTTCAATGCTAAATGCTACTTGCCAGTGTGTCTTGTACGACTGGTTTTACAAAGCTTCAGTAGGTGAACAAGTTGGATGGGACCAATGTGGGAGCAAGTAGAAAGTTTCCCAGACTGGCCTTGTGCCCAAGGCCAGCCATTGCCTGCAAGACTGGAGGCTGTGTAGACTGTTGCTGAGGGAAGTTGATAAAGAGATCTGGGGAAAGGGGATCCCAGTGAGTACAATTGCCCAGGGAAGTAGTGGATGCTCACTCCCTGGAGGTGTTCAAGACCAGGTCAAAGCATGGTCAAAATACTGTTGGCTGGAGTGTCCCAAGTGTTTTATGTGAGTGAAACCAGAGGTGGTGATGTTGACAGTTGTTAATAATCAAGGAAAGGCAAATGAGCACTTCATAAAATACAACATTTTCTTGCTGTGTAACTTTTTACTGCCGTGCTTTTATTGTTTTGTTAGTGGCATAGAACATAAGGTGAAATGTCTCCCCGAAGTTGTGGTTTTACTGTGTTTGACTAATGTAAAGGGGGGAAGAGTTTGAGTATGAAACATGGCTAGTAAAGGGTAGAGTAGCTCAGGGGATGAACATTGTGCACGGAGACCTTGGGAAGACTTGGGCACAACCAGGGCCTGTGCCAGCAGTAAAGTCTTGCCTTTTTCTTTGTGTAATAAATTGTTAATTATATTTCATATACCTTTATTGCCATGAAGTCATGAGCAATGACTTCTGAGAGAAGAAAACCAAAGCCTGGAAGTGTCAGTCATCCTACAATCTGGAGCATCTCTTTGGAGGAAATGCTGAGAGACCTGGGACTCTAGTCTGGAGAAGACTGAGAAGAGATCCTCTTAATGCTTATCAATATCTAAAGGACAGGTGAGGAATTGTACTTTTGGATAGCTGGATTGGTGGGCTGAGACCAGTGGTATGAGATTTGACAGGGCCAAGTCCTGAGTCCTGCACTTGGGTCACAACCACCCCATGCAGTACTCCAGAATTAGTGAAGAGTGGCTGGAAAGCTGCCTGGCAAGGGTGCTGATCAACAGCTGGCTGAACATGAGCCAGCAATATGATCAGGTGGCTAAGAACCTGAGATCCTGCTCTAGATCAGGAATGGTGTGGCCAGCAGAAGCAGGGAAGCGATTGTCCCCATGTGCTCTGCACTGATGAGGCATGGGGCCTGACAGGACAAGGGGTAACAGGCAAAAACTTGAGCATAAGAACTTCATCTAACAATGAGGAAGAACTTTAAGGGTGATGGAGCACTGGAACGGGTTGTCCAGATAGGTGGTGGAGTCTCCTCTGGAGATATTCAAAACTCACCTCAGCATGTTCTTGTGTCACCTTCTCTGGGTGAACCTGCCCTGTCAGGGAGGTTGGACTTGATGCATCTCCAGAGGTCCCTTCCAACCTCTACTGTTCTGTGATACTGTGAAATGGCGTCATGTCTGCTTAAAAAAGAATAAAAATTAAAATACTCTGATTGCAATGTTATCTCAGAGTCCCTTCTTTTTTTTTTTTTTTTTTCCCCCAGATGTTAGTGACAAAGTTAATACTCCCAGAGGAAAACTTCAGTGCAGTGCTGCAGAGATGCATCACAACTGGGATGGGATTCTGCATTGCAAACAGTGGCTTAAAAATGTTTCTTTTATGTTTTATGACCTGCATATAGATTTCGTGTTCCCCTTAACTTCATGTTCCCCTTAACTTCAGGTGTGGCATCCTGGCGGATGTGTGGATGGAAAGCTGCAGCTTGGAGACAGAACTTGAGGATACTGGTTGACAGTGGACTAAATATGAGTCAGCAGTGTGCTCAGGTGGCCAAGAAAGCCAGTGGCATCCTGGCTTGGATTAGAAATGCTGTGGCTTGCAGGACCACAGAGTGATCATCCACCTGTACACAACACTGGTGAGGCCACGCCTTAAATGTAGTGTTTGGCTCTGGGCCCCTTACTACAAGGACATTGAGGTGCTGGAGTGTGTCCGGTGAAAGGCCTGGAGCACCTGGCCTGTGAGGAGCATCTGAGGGAGCTGGGATTGTTCAGTCTGGAGGAGGCTGAAGGGAGACCTCATTGCTCTCTACAGTTCCCTGAAGGGAGGTTGGAGTGAGGAGGGGGCAGCCTCTTGTCCTTGGTGTCCAATGACAGGACTAGAGGAAATGGTTTCACGCTTGTCCCAGGTAGGGAACTGTAAGGTTAAAAAATTCCCTAGGGTCTAGAAGATTGTTATTCTATCCCATAGTGCTGCTGTCTCTTTATAAACTCAGGGCGGGGCAGCTCGTTCTCCTTTCCTCCCCCGGCAGCCCTGTGTTGGGCGGGAGCTGCTTTATCGGGCCGTGTGTGAGGAGTAGGCCTGGTTTGGGGCCTCCAGAGGCTGTGCTTAGGCCTCTGGATGGCAGAGGCATTGCGGGGGGNTTTCTCCAATTCAATTGAGAACTTCGCTCTGTCAGCTCTTTAAACCAGTGACAGAGCTGTACCAGGGGAGATTCAGGATGGATGTTAGGAAATATTTCTTCCCAGAGAGAGTTCTCAAACATTGGAAAGGTCTGCCCAGGGCAGTGGTGGAGTCACTGTCCCCAGAGGTGTTTAAGCAGCCTGTGGACCTGGTGCTTAGGGATGTGGTTTAGTGCTGACCCTTACAGTATTGGGTCAGGGGTTGAACTGGGATGACATTTGAGGTCTCTTCCAACTGGATGTATTCTGTGATTCTGTGAATCCACCCACCCAACTTATATCACAGGTTTTGTGGTGATAACAGATTAACTTTTCTTTTGCTCCTCATGCCCACATTTTCCTGGCTAGCAGAGGTGCTGTTTTTATACAGAACAACATCAGTTTTCTTGAAATGCTGATTATTTGGCATGAATCTAAAATGTGTGAAGTATTTTCATTCTAACCATGGGGTGCTGATTTTAAGATGTAAAAGGGTAGATGTAGACTGGATATTAGGAAGAAATTCCTTACAGTGAGGGCAGGGAGACACTGGAACAGGTTATCCAGAAAAGTTGTAGATGCTCCCTCTCTGGAAGTATTCAAGGCTGGGCTGGACAGGGCCTTGAACAACCTGGTCTAGTGGGATGCATCCTTACCTATGTCAGGGAGTTTGAACTAGATGATCTTTAAGGTCCCTTCCAACCCAAACCAGTCTGTGATTCCATGATTTTTATGGTGCCATAGAAAGGTAGTTGAAGTGCTTCAGAGAGGACAGAAAACAGAGAAGTCTGTGCTCTCTGATGGCTTGCTTTTAACAGAAAACAGATTTAGGTGCTCAACATGTACAAGAGTGAGGAAAATCCAAACAGATTTATTTCATAATCAATCATAGCTTCCTTCTAGGGGATCTCCTGTGGTGCAGTTGAAGCATCTCTAAGCTGTTCATTGAGCTGTTGCCTTCAAAATCTGGAGAACAGGTTCTTTCAGGTGTTTTTAGACTTGAAATAGCTTTAGAAAAGACAGAGGATGTTCAGCTGTGGTCTTTTTAGGCTTAAACAAATCTAAAGGCAGATATGTGAATACAGATTTATATTGTCTCTAGCCTCTCATCTGTTGTCCGTGGTTGTCCTCTCCTACCATGCACACAGCAGAGCCTGAGCTGGCTTTTATTTTCTCTAGACTTTATATTTTTGTTTTCTTTTTTTCTTTTTACTTAGCTTCTGCTTGCTAGCCTGGCAGTTTATCAGGTAGGCTGCTGGGAGGTGGGTATAGAGGCAAGATCCTAGAATCATAGATGATAGAAAGTGATGCTGAGTTATCAGCAGAAAAGAATGCAACTCTTTAGAGTCATAGAATCATTAAGGTTGGAAAAGACCTCTAAGATCATCAAAACCAACTTTCTACCCAACACCTCCAGGACCACTAGACCATATCCTGAAGTGTCATATCTACTTGTTTTTTTTAACACCTCCAACCTTCCTGAGCAACCTGTTCCAATGCCTGACCACTCTTTCAGTAAAGAACTTCTACTTCTTGTAAGGAAATCTAACAAAGCAATTTGCCTCTTTATAGGCTTTTCATCCATAGATCTTGACTGTTACTTAAGCCCACAATTATAAGGTCTTTTGCTTTTATGCTAGAGCTGAAAAGATGAAGGTGAGTGGGCTTCATATTTCTGGGTGGCAATTTGTACTCTCTGTGTTTAGTCTGCTTTGCCTGTGGCCCAAAATACGTACTAAGCATGCACAAATAGTAGGAAATGTTACAGAAAAAGCAGTTAGGATGTCAAGTGATGATGGTAGAGTACCATTACATAGCAAGAGTTGGCAGGAGGAAAATGAGGTCTGCATCTGCTGCTTCAGTTCTGTCAAATTTGTTGGTGCAAATTAGAGATGTTTTTACTCAAGTGTGTTCCTCCTCCTAAGTGACTTTTATGACAGGATTCCTCTATTTCCTTTCTTTTACTCCAATGGCTGAATGACAGAATCACAGAATTAACGAGGTTGGAAAAGACCTTTGAGATCTTTGAGGCCAGCCTATCACCCAGCACCTTCTAATTAACTAGACCATGGCACTAAGTGCCTCATCCAGTCTTCCTTTTAAACATCTCTAGGAACAGTGACTCCACCACCTCCCCAGGCAGCCCATTCCAATGCCAGTCACTTTTTCTGTGAAGAACTTCCTAACATCTCAACCTAAACCTGTCCTGGTGCAGCTTGAAACTCTCCTCTTGTTCTGGTGCAGGGTGCCTGGGAGAAGAACCCAACCCCCACCTGGATACAACCTCCTTTTAGGTAGTTGTAGAGACTCTTGATCTTAGCCCTTGGGGAGATTTTTCTGAAAGGTAAATTAACCCTCAAATCATCAATAACAAAACATGGATTTTATCTGCTAACAAAATCTGACTGATTCCATTGTATTTTGAAGGGCCAAGCCAAACTCCTGCTGTTAACATTGCAAGAAAAGAGAGAAGGAAGTCTTGCTTCTGTGGTTTGAGTTACTTTATTTCCTGAAGTGAGGCAAGATACTCATGTGCCACAAATGCGCAGTTAATCTAAGCCAACAGAAAATCGCCTTCTAAGAACTGCTGCAGGATTCTGCTCCCATGTTCAGAACAGACATATAAGTGGTACAATCCCACAGCTAGTGGGCTTTGATGTTGGCATGCCAAAAAGGCTTTGGGGAACTGGTAAAGTTAGAGTTGTCACTGATAGGAGCCTGGAAATGTTATTTGTTAAGCTGCACACTAGTACTAATGCTTCATCAGCACCCTGCTGCAGAACAGATGCCTTCTGCAATCTTCCTAAAAGTCTGCTCTGTCCATGGAGAGAAGTGCCTCAGCAGCAGTGCTGAGAGGTCATAGGACAGTTTAGGTTGGAGGTGACTTTAAAGATCATTCAGTTCCAACCCCCCTGCCATGGGCAGGGACACCTTCCACTAGACCAGGCTACTCAAGGCCCTGTCCAGCCTGGCTTTGAACACTCTTGGGGAGAGGACATCCATAGCTTCCCTGGACAACCTGTTCCAGGGTCTTACCACCCTCACTGGAAAGAATTTCTCCAAGCTTAAAGTTCATCTTATAATTTCTCCCTCATCCTATCACTACAATTCCTTGTAAAAGGTCCCTTCACAGCTTTCTTGTAGGCCTCCTTTAGGTACTGGAAGGCTGCTCTATGGTCTCCCCACAACCTTCTCTTCTCCAGACTGAACAGCCCCAACTGTTTCAGTCTGTCCTCATAGCAGAGGTGCTCCAGCCCTCTGAGAATCCTCGTGGCCCTTCTCTGGACATGTTCCAGCATGTCCATACCCTTCTTGTAATAGTGGCTCCAGAACTGGATGCAGTACACCAGATGGGGTCTCATCAGAGCGGAGTAAAGGCAGAATCACCTCTCTCACCCTGCTGGCCACACTTGTCCTGATGCAGCCCAGTCTCTGGTTGGCTCTCTGGACTGCAAGTGCACACTGCTGACTCATACTGAACATAGGTGTCCCTGCCTATGGTGGGGGGTTGGAAATGGATGATCTTTGAGGTCCCTTCCAACCTAAACCATTCTATGATCCTAATCCACCAGCACCCCCAACTCCCTCTCCTCAGAGCTGCTCTCAAGCCACTCACTGCCTAGCCTATATTGGTGCTTGGGATTGCCCTGACCCAGCTGCAGGACCTTGCACTTGGCCTCGTTGAACTTCATGAGCCAAATCCAACCTCTCCAGCCTGTCACTAAGGGACAACTGTTCAAGGAGCTTTTCCTTCTGGGTGTTCTCCCAGGAATTTGTTCCAGTTCCCTGACTGCTCACAGATGGTGGTTTAGACGGTAACATCAATTGGTTTCTATCATCCAGCTTGAGATTGGTGAGAATATAAGGGAGGAGAGACTCATTAAGCAAGGAGTGGATGTCTGTGGATGCATCTCCTTCCCAGAGGGCAGCATAAGTGGAGCATTTCCCTTCTAAACCACCCAAACACCTTCCCTATCTCTCCTGAGGAAAAAGCTTTTATGCTGAATCCCTCTCCATCTTTCTGAAGCTAGTGGGTTCCATGGGGAGCTGTGTGGACGCCATGGTTTTTGTTTGAGGACCTTCCAGTATCTGAAGGGTGCCTACAGGAAGGCTGGGGAGGGACTATTTACAAGGTCTTGCAATGACAGGATGAGGGGCAATGGGTTTAAACTGGCAGAGGGAAGATAGAAACTGAGTGTTAGGAGGAGGTTCTTTACAGTGAGGGTGGTGAGGCACTGACACAGGTTGCCCAGGGAAGTTGTGGCTGCTCCCTCCCTGGAGGTGTTCAAAGCCAGGTTGGACAAGGCCTTGAGTGACCTGTACTAGTGGGAGTTGTCCCTACCTGTGGCAGAGAGTTGGAACTAGATGATCCTTTGGCTCCCTTTATTCTATGATTCTGTGACCTGCCTTGGTCCTGTTGCACTTCCTGAACAAAGCCATTATAGATGTGTTTCCTCACTTGCCTGTACCCCCCACAACTGTTTTCAGAGCAATACCTATATTGCTGTTCTGCAATATGAAGGTTCATCTTCGTGTCATTCAACCTTTTTTACAGTGCCTGATGGTCCACCCCATGCCCTTTGTGACTTTTTTGTAACCAGAACCTTCATTTAAAGCCATAAAGCTGCTTGGGCAGCTGTGAAAGGTCAGGGTGTGGCATTGCCTGCCTCATTGCTCTGAAGTGCCATGCCTTGGATAAGTCCTAGGCCACCACCATCAAGTCCCAGCACAGCATTTCCAGCCTTATCAGCATTCTCAGGTTGCCTAACTGGCAACAGGCAGGAGTGCTGCTGCAACTGGGCTTCTGCTATCACTGAGAGGCTGTAGGTAACATAGGCCAAGAAAAGTGGAAGGGCGTCCCCACAGCCTCTTTAAAGTCAGGCACATAACCTCTGGCCAGTTTACTAGCAATTGCACTGCTCATTCCTTCTCTGAAAAGTCTAAGTAGAGCCAGACTGAGACTTAACCCAGAATCTATTCCGGCTGAGGTGGAACCTGATCTTCCCAGCCAGTGCCTGCCCGTCGATTGCTGGTTTGTGATGCCTTTGCCTGGCCACGTCTCTTGTGTCAAGAAGTAACAGTTTGTGATGAAACTTTGAAAACAAAACAGCAAAAACCCAAACCAAAGCTGAAACCCAAACTCATTTCCAGTCTCTTCCTTTGGGAAGGAGCTGAGATGCTTCAGACCACGTGAGCAGCAGTCCCTGAGCGAGGATTCAGGCAGCACAAACTGCAAGCAAGATGCTCCAAGTGTAAGTACTGTTTTTGAGGTTTCTTTCACTACCCTTGTTGTCTGCCTCAGCATCTGCCAGTGTGGGTTAAACACAGCGATCAGCATCTGCCATGTCCCCCCTTTTTCCCTTGCATCAAGTAATACCTTCATGTCCTGCATTGCTGTGCTTTTGTTTCTATCCTAAACTCAAGCAAATGCAGTCTCCTGAGAAGAATGCTGCTGGTGGTGTGGGTGTGGTAAGACCTCCTAGCTTGCCATGGGACAGGAAAGCAAGTTGATTTCCTGGCTTCAAGACCAAGGTCATTTCCAGTCAGCAGGGGTTTGTGTTACATGAAGATCCACCAAGCTGGCTGCCAAAGGGCTGATGGAGGGAGTCTTGTGAAGATAAGACAGCACTGGTTTGGCTAAAACTGCTGAAGCAAGGCTCAAGTAACAGAAACACCCAACTTCAAAGCAGATTCTGAGGGCTGGGCTGCCTGAGTGGACCTATCCTTAATGAACTGCAACTTTAATATTAAAAGTTGACACCCTTCAGTGTGCTGATGAGGAAAATAAAGTACAAATAGACACATATGACCATGTCACTCAACTTTCCTCTCAAATCATTCTAAACATTACCTAGAAGGCAGGGACAATGTCTCCAGGAAGGAGACTCCAGAACCTCTCTGTGCAGCCTGTTCCAGTGCTCTGTCATGCTCACAGTGAAAAACATTTTCCACATGTTCACACAGAGCCTCCTCTGCTTCAGCTTGCACCCATTGCCTCTTGTCCTGTCACTGGACATCACTGAGCAGAGCCTGGGTGCATCCTCCTGACACCCTTCACATCTTTATAAACATGAATGGGGTCACCTCTCAGTCTCCTCCAAGCTGAAGAGCCCCAGCTCCCTTTCCTCATAAGAGAGATGTTCCGCTCCATGCAGCATCTTTGTGACTCTGCGCTGGACTCTTTCCAGCAGTTCCCTGAGGTCCTTCTTGAACTGAGGGTCCCAGAACTGGACATAGTGTTCCAGATGCAGCCTCACCAAGGCAGAGTAGAGGGGGAAGAGAACCTCTCTTGACCTACTAACCACAGCCCTTCTAACACACCTCAGGATGTCACTGACCTTCTTGGCCACAAGAGCACATTGCTGGTCAGCAATTTTGGTGGAGAGCTGAGTAACATAGTCATGTATGCTTAGCTGATTGTCATACTGAGGGATGTCAACATTAACATTAATTTTGCAGTTAATTAGGCAACAGTCCTCACTCAGGCATGATAGCCTTCAAAATCTGGTTTGTAGCTGATTGTTTTTGTTATTTTAGCCTTGCCTCCTTAGTTTCAGCTGAAACAGGGCCATCTTATCTTTACAAGACTCCCTCTTTCAGCTGCCTGGTACATCAGTTCTACACATGTTCTTTCCCAGAGATAACAGAAACATCTCTTGGTGTTAAGCATCTCAACCTTTGTCCTGAAGTACCCTAAAGTAACCTGCATTCCTGGCCCAGGAAGAGCCGGGCAGTTATCCCACAGTAGGTACAAAGATGTATCAAGGAACAGAAGTGCTACATCCTGGCTTTGTCTTTTTTATCCCAACTTTCCTGTAGTGGCATCTGCTGGCAAGGCTTACAACTGCAGCGTTTTCAGTGACAACAGATGGGAGAGATGGGTATTACTGCATGGGGTTTTTGACCTATTTAAGATGCCATATCAAGGACGTCTAAAGCTCTGAGCAGGCTTGATCTCATAGCTGACCTTGGCTTGTGCTAGAGGTTGGCTGAGGCACTACTTGGGTTTGTTCCAGATGGAATTTCCCTGTAATCCACTTTACAAGCTTAATTGTTTGCTTTAAAAACATTGGAACAATTTTTTTTGTTCCACATCCATTCCACTGATTTTGATTTAGTTATTTAAGGATTTGCTTTCCCTGAATCAATGTCAACCCTAGAACATCTCCACCCTGCTGAAGTCACTTTTCTTTTGAGGTCTGGCACAGATGAAAAGCGACTGAACCATGTGAATGTGATTCCCTAGTCAGGCCAGGTAATTCCAGTATTTTCCACTGGGATGCTGTCAAAGCAAGCAGTATGTCCTCAGGAAAGAGTAATGCAAGCAAAAAGTGCTGCCTGAAGAATACTGAGCACATCTTCAGCTGTGTGTGTTTATTTCCCTGGTGTTTATCTAGACATGTGCAGCCTCTTGGAGTTAATTTAAGTCACTGATGCTCATGTGTAGAAAAGGAAGTAGTTGTGGTGCAAATCCCTCTTGAATTAATGTTGCTATGAAAACCCAGCAAATGCCATGCATGTTTGGGGGAACTGTATTTCCCCACTTGGCACTAGGCTCTTTTTTAGTGTTGGAAGAAGTTACTCTTTAGACATTCAGTGATTTAAATTAAAGAAGCAAAGCTCCTTTTTATTTTCCCCCAAGGCTCACTACTAGAAAAGATACAGGGTCAACAGGAGTCCAACAGACCATTGAGAAATGGGTCTGTGCCAACCTCACAAACTTCAACAAGGTTAAATGTAAGGTCTAGGTTGGGACAGTCCCAAGCACAAATACAGACTGGGCCAAAAATGGCTGGAGAGCTGTCTTGAAGAGGACTTGGGGACGTCAGCTGATGAAAAACTTAACATCAGCCAGAAATGTGTGCTTGCAACCCAGAAGGCCAAATGTATCCTGGCTGCATCAGGAGACAGGAATCCTGTGCATAGGATGCAGGAATTCCTGCATCAGAGGAATTGTGACCAGCAGGGCCAGTAAAGTGATTCTCCCTCTCTATTCTCCTCTCATGAGACCTCACCTGGAGTACTGTGTCCAGTTCTGGACAAGAAAGACATTGAAGTGCTGGAGTAAATCCAGAGGAGGGCCACAAAAAATATTTAGAGGGATGAAGCACCTTGCCAATGGGGACAGGCTGCAAGAGTTGGGACTGGTCAACCTGGAGAAGAGAAGGCTCCAGAGAGACCTTAGAGTGGCCTTCCAGTACCTGAAGGGGGCTACAAGAAAGCTTGGGAGGGATGTTTTACAAGGAGTTGTAGTGATAGGATAAAGGGGAAAAGATTGAAGCTGGAAGAGGGGAGATTTAGACTGGATGTTAGGAAAAAACTCTCAACAGTGAGGGTGGTGAGATACTGTCATAGGCTGCCCAGGGAAGTTATGGATGCTCATCTCCCTGGAGGTGTTTAAAGCCAGGTTGGACAGGACCTTGAGCAACCTGGTCTAGTGGAAGGTGGTTTCTTCTCCCAAGTAACTACTGATAGGATGAGAGGAAATGCCCTCAAATTGCACTAGGGGAGGTATAGATTGGATACTAGGAAAAATCTCTTTACTGAAAGAGTGGTCAGGCATTGGAGCAGGCTGCCCAGGGAGGTGGTGGAGTCACCATCTCCAGAGGTATTCAAAAAACATGTAGACCTGGCACTTTGGAACATGGTTTAATGGGTATGGTGGTCTTAGGTTGATAGTTAGATGATCACACAGGTCATTTCCAAACAAAATAACTCAATGACTCTATGGAGTTGCATTCCTTTCTGCTGATGCCTCAGAATCACCTTGAATCTGCCACTCAAACTCTCTTAGAAATTTCTGTGTAGTTTAGATGGAGCCTTCAGGGACTTTGGGGGGAAAGAATCACAGAATGTTAGGGGTTGGAAGGGACCTCACATGATCATCCAGTCCACCCCCCCCCTGTTAGAACAGGATCACCTAGGGCAGGTCATACAGGAATGCATCCAGGTGAGTTTTGAATATCTCCAGAGGAGACTCCACAATCCCTCTGAGCAGCCTGTTCCAGTGTTCCATCACCCTCATGTTTACATGGAACTTCCTATGTCTCAGCTTCCACCTCTTGCCCTGTCACTGGGCATCACTGAGCAGAACCTGACTCTCTCTCTCCTCTTGATGCTCACCCTTTACATATTTATAAACATCAGTGAGGTCACCCCAGGCTCCTCCTCTCCAAACCAAAGAGCCCCAGCTCCCTCAGTCTCTCTTCATAAGGAAGATGTTCCACTCAATCATTTTTGTGGCTCTGCACTGGACTCTCTCAAGCTGTTCTCTGCCCTTCTTGAACTGAGAAAACTATTGTAATGCTCCACTATGTTTCTGAGACATCCTGAGGTCTCATACTGGAAGTTTAGACCTTGTGCTGTACCTTCTATGATCCTGGCACTATATAAATGAAACTGATCTTTTCTGTTGCAGCTCCAAAACATAACAGAGAAACCCAGCACAACGGAGACTATTTCAGTAGTGTGGAATTTGATCCTAAAGAGCATCTGGGATTTTTGAGACAACTCAGTAGGACTGATGTTCTGGTAACAGTGTGTTGTGTTTTTGGGTTATTATGGCAGGATCTGTTTTGAAACAGAGTAACAAAAGGTGTAAAGGAGCTTAACGCTGACCTAAGCGATCCAATACGTATTTCAAAAACTCTTCCCTACTATCTGGGCAGTTGATTCCTGACAGCTTACTGAACTGCATCTGTATTTAACAAAAACCCTTGCTGCATGGTAAGCACTTGAGCATACAGGCAGAGAAATTACTGGGTTGTGGCAGTGTGCAGGAAACCACCTGAGACACAGAAACCGTGCTGGTGGGACAGCCAGTTAATGTGTGCTGCTAACAGCTTTCATCTGCCCATAGCACCAAAAAACAGCCAACCAACCAAACAAAAAAGCCAAATAATAAAACCCCATCCCACCCCCCATGCCATTTCCTCCCCACCTTTCAGATGCCACCAGCCTCTCCCAAGGGTGCATGAGAGCCGAATGAAGTCGGAAATGCTGCTGCAAACATTCACACCACGTTCCAAGCGTGGGTGGCTGCTTGGCACAGCCTCACCAACCCCAGCAAATTCATTTCCTTCTGCTAAGAGCTTGACTCCACAGCCTGTCTGGCTTCACCTGGCAACTTAAAACAGTGTTCTTTGTGAACTTGCACTGAACTCAAACCACAGTTTCCCTATTCACCATCTCTTCTGCTTTGAGTAGTAAAGTCCTTGTTAAGCCTGGTCCTGCAGAAGTGAGGGCGGTTAGGAACTTCCCACATACACTATTGAAATTTACCAGACTAGCTCAGACGGTTTGGAGGCAAGCTGAAGCTGTATTTACAGCAAAGCTAAATATACAAGTATAGATACACAATATATTTAAAAGTATTTACCACTATATACAAAGTAGAAATAACAGAAATCCGAACTCCCTTCTGGATGAAGAAACTGCCCATAAGGGCTGAAAGCTACCCCCCTCTTTCTCAGACAGGCAAACAAAACCAAAAGTGAGTAAAGCTTGTATGTTAGTTGCTAGTCAAGATTCGAGGAGAGAGATTAGAGTAGATTGAAGGAGAAATGAATAGGGCAAGGTCCCAGGACAGAGTGAGGAAAATTTGTTTATATTCTGGCTTTTTATCCCTCTCTGCTAACCAATGAATGATACAAACATCATTGTTGTTTTCTTTTCACAACCAATGACCTAATTTCTCTCGTTATAATATTCCAATTAGCCTCAAACCAACACAGGAAGAGAATCTGACATCATGCAGCCCAACAGCCTAGGTGCAGGAGTTTGCATATACATATAGCTGGTGCTCTATGCAGGTTAGCTGCACACCTGTTAGGTGTCCAGTGTCCTGCATTCCACCTACAGCTTCTAGACATGCTGCTAGGGGAAGAGCTGAATTTTACCCAACTTACTGAACTCAAACAAAGGGGGGGTGGGGGGGTGGGGGTGTGAGAAAAAATAGTAGATCTTCTAGTTAGCAAGGGAAAGAGGAGGAAATGGTGGCAAGTAAAAGGGCAGATTTTCAATGTTTTGTTTATTAAATTGAAGAAGGGAAAAAAGTCTGGTTGCTGACTGTTGGACTTGTAAGAATTGCAATATATCAGACTGAAATGCACACTGCTTATTCCAGGGGAGGTAGGACTTGGAAAACAAGCAGTAAGAGGACAGCTACCTACAAAGGAATGTAGACATGCTGCATCCACGAAGTCCACCAGGACACTGCTGGTTTCTGTTCCTTTTTCCTAAGGTAGGTACTGCAAGAGCTGATGCTGTTTCGCTACATTTGTCTAGAAGTGCCCACTGTAATTGGGTTGTGACAAATGCTGATGGGTGAGGATTTACCATAAACCACTGTATCTTACCCCCAAATCAAAATTTGCATAATTTACTATTGAGTGCAGCTGGGGAGGCCACAGGTGTAAGGTTAAAGGGACGCCGCTGTTTTTTCATAGGATCATCACAGAATGGTTTGGGTTGGAAGGAACCTTAAAGATCATCTGGTTCCAACCTCTCTGCCATGGGCAAGGACACCTTCCACTAGATCAGGCTGCTCAAGGCCCTGTCCAACCTGGCCTTCAACACTCCAGTGAGGTGGCATCCACAACTTCTCTGGGCAACCTGTTCTAGTGTCTCATCATCCTCACTGTAAAGAATTTCTTCCTAATATCCATCTAAGACTTATTCTCTTCGACCTTTTTCATACACAACTTCTACCATGGTAAAAAAAATTCATTTTTCAAAGACTGCCAATGTTTTAAATATCTCTTATAAAGCATAGATCTCAATAATCATCATTCTACTGTTTAGTCAGGAGGGTTTCTGCAGCTTTTGCCTAGAAACACAAAAGTAGCCTAAGGAAAAAGTAACTTCTTTTTTTTTTTTTTTTAAAAAAAAACTTTATATAATTTCACATTCTGAAATATTTGCAGTGAAGGTGAAACCTGAGGTGATCTAGCTCAGTTCCTTTGAAGATGTGGTGTGGTAGATGGGTATCTGTTGGTAGTCTGAACTGGACTTAGCAGTGAATGTATAGATTATAGGTCAGATTGCACTTGAATCAAAATAGATGCCAGCTTGATTCCCTCCTATCTGCGTTGCTCTTCTCCTCAAAGCATATTTCAATAACCCGCTTGTTCTCTTCCTTAAGATACTGTATGCTGTTATTGTTCTTATCTATACATTCATTTGATTACAGGCTGCTTTCTGAGCCTGTCATCACTGTCACTGCTTCATAATGCATGTAATTATTTCTCTGTGGGCTACCAGATCTGCTAATGATGCTGTGCTGGCTGTTGCTGCTGTGCACTCACTTCTGCAGAGCGTGTTTGAAGCCAGGGGAAGGCTGGGGAGAGCAATGTAGGTCAGAGCTTCATAGGGGTGTTAATGGTGACTGGGGGTTTTACATTGGGTTCACAACAGCCTGCTGTGTTAGGGCCCCTGAAGCCTCCTGGGCTCTCACAAAAAGTGTACACTTGTGCATTTACACTGTGGCTTTTGATCAGTATGTCATTAGCAGCCTCTGATGAGATCTGCTCTCTTGAGGTCCCCAAGGTTGGTGGTTTTATGAACTCTCTCCAGATTAAAATTCAGATGCTTGCTCAAAGTGCAGTGCTCAGAACTGGATGCTGTTTCCTGATGAAAAAGTGCATCCAATTAGTTCCTCTGATTTACTGGCTAAAGCAGCCTACCCATCTTTCTGCATTATCTGGAAGCTGATAGTGAATCCAGTAAGCACAAACATCAATGTCCTTGGTGCTGCTCAGTGTCTTCATATGTGAATTAATCTACGTGCAAATAGTAAATGTCATGATGCTGAAATCACAGATAAAAATTGAGACTCTGTATTCCCATAGCTTCAAATTATTAAATAGTAGAGAAATGTTTGTGCATTTCAGTTTATCAATCTCATGTCACAAGTGTAGGAATGCATCAGTGCTGTGGCACAACTAATGCAATCGTATCAAGGTAGCTGCTCTAAGCAGGTCATAAAATGGGGGAGGAAGAGACCAGAAAAGAAGCATCAGATTAATATTTTACACTGTGAAGCTACTTTCCATGAGGGAAGAAAGGGCAAGGATATAATGTGCCTCAGCCTCAGATCTCTTTTGCACAGCCTGTTTAAGGTCAACATCTAGTAAGTCAGACGGTTTTATTTGGATAAGTGGGGCATAAGCCCAAGAATGACATCTAAAGTAGGCCAGCACAAGGTCACAGCCACATGCTGGGGAAGACAGCACAACCCCTGGCCTTCAGGCTCTTTCAGTCTCTCTCTGTACTTACCTCACTGACTCACAACCCTCTTTTTCTTAGGGGGGGTGCATGCGGGTATTTGGCTTTGTGCAGCAAGACCCCAGTGTGTGGAGAGTATCCTGGTCTATGCCTTGGTGACCTTCATCTCAGACTGCTCTGTGTCATAGTCCTTACTTTTACAACTACCTAAAAGGAGGTTGGAGTAATGTGGGGGTTGGTCTCTTTTCCCTAATAACAAGTGAGAAGATAAGAGGAAATGTTGCACCAAGTGAGATTCAGATTGGACATCAGGAAATATTTCTGTACTGAAAAGAGTAGTCAACTGTTGGATCAGGCTACCCAGGGAGGTGGTGGAGTTACCATCCCCGCAGGTGTTCAAGAAACCTGTAGACATAGCACTTCAGGACACGGCTTAATGATCTCAGTGGCGTTAGATCAATGGTTGGGCTTAACGATCTTAAAGATGTTTTCCAACCAAAACAATTCTGTGATTGATTCTATAGCATTGCCATTCGCAGCTGGTGAACCTTTGGAGCCAATGACTCCAAGGAAAACAAAGAGGAGAATAAAGAGATACAAGAGATATGTGTGTGAGAGGTCTACACTGATTACTTTGCTTTCTCTGCTCTAATTGCAGCACCTCAAACCAGAATTCATAGTGCATGATCTAACATGCCTGAGCAGTGTAAGCAAATGGTCTGTAATAATTTAAAAAAAAAAAAAAAAAAAAAAGTTATCAGAAAATAGAATCATTAAGGTTGGAAAGGACCTCTAAGATCATAGAGTCCAGCAGTCAACCTCAGACCACCATGATCATTAAACCATCAAACTGAAATGCCATGTCCACGCACTCTTTGTAACACTTACAGGAATGGTGACTCCACCACCTCTCTGGGCAGCCTGTTCCAATGTCCAATGACTCTTGCTGGAAAGGAATTTTCCTTAATGTCTATCCTAAGCTTCTCCTGGCACAACTCGAGGCCATTTCCCCTCATTCTCTTGCTAGTTAGCTGGGACCCCCCTCACTCTGACCTCATATCAGGTAGCCGTTGAGAGCAATGAGTTCTGCCCTCAGCCTCCTCTTCTCCAGACCAAACAATCCCAATCTCCTACACTCTGAGTGTGTTGTCCTCTCTAGTTTGATATCTGAAATTGCTGTGGTGGCTTGGTGTTTAGGATTTTATTGCTAAGAAGAGCATAACTTATCTTGAAGTCTCTCAGCGCCATGGTACTCACTTAGGGAGGGCTGCTAATGATGCAAAACTCTTCCCAGAGCCCTGACATTTAAAAGTTGGCTGGATGCATGCATTTATGAAATGCTGTGTAAGATGTTTGTTTGTAACAAGAGGAGCGAACCCAAGAATGAGGAGCACTCCTTTGCACACCCTGCTGCCAGCCTACTGCCTTATGTGACTTAAAGGCTATTGCAGAGTGGTAGGATGAGGAGGAATAGCTGAAAGAGGGGAGATGGAAACTGGATATTTGGCAGAAATTCTTTCCAGTGAGGGTGGAATTCTGTGACTTCATTCAGTGATAGACATTTTCCTGTAAGCATTAGTAATGAAACTTCTTTGGATGGAGAGTTGGAATGGCCACCGGAGCTGCAGCAGCCTGGATTTGCTGCTACAATTTCAACAGACAAAATGTAGACAAAACTTTCTGTAAGCACTAGACAAAAAAATTATCCAAATAGTGAATCAAAGCTTTCATTTTCTTTTATTTTGTAACTGGGGCAAGTGGACTTGGCATAAGAGTTGTTCTTTCCTCTGTCTTCCTGAAAGTTTTTCCAAGGAGCCTGAATGCATAGGAGAGGAAGGGCTGGCTGCAGCAGAGGGAAGATACCTACCCAGCTGAGTCCCCGTGTCCTTCCCCACACCTAGTGAATGCCCATTCGGAGACATCAGTTCAGGCTGGCAGACTGCTCCCTTTGGTCCAGTGAAAGCCCCATAACAACCTGATTCTGCAGAATCCTCAGGTTTGGTTGGGCTGAAAACAGTGACTTGGTTGTCACTGCTTGCTATGTGACATCCTTTTGGGAAGGAGCACAATGATCATAAAGTCACAGAATTGTTTAGGTTGGAAAAGATCTGGGAAGATCACCAAGTCTAACTACTATTTAACTGTACCAAAACTGGTGCTAAAACATGTCCCTCAGCACTACATCTCTGCATCTTTTAAACACCTCCAGGGATGGGGATTCGGCCACCTTCCTGGGGAGCTTATTCCAGAACCCTTTCAGTGAAGGAGTTTCTTGCAATAGCCAACTTAAATCTCCCCTAGTATAACTTGATGTGCACAGACAGATGGTACAAGTGCTCTGCATCATCCTCTCTGAAGGCTTAAGTTGAGAAAGACATAAGGAACAGCTGAGAGGAGCAACTTTGAATGAAGGAATGGGAAGAAACCAGGATAATTTCTGCATGCTATTTTCTTTCATGCTGAGAACAGTGTATGGGCTGTTCACCTCAACAGTAAGCCCCTAGCCTGTAGTAGCTAATGTCCACAGGGAGCCAGTCACCAAGGCAGGACTTCAGTGTAAGCACAGGAAGCAGACAGGTGAGGGGGCTGTTGGTACCTAGCTCAGTTAAAATCATGCATAAACTACAGCAGTCGAAATATGTATTCCTAAGGGCCAGCAAGTTCTACTAACATCACCAAAGCATGGTGTAGCCCACAGCCTGGGTGTCCTTTCAGACATGCTCCCAAGCCTCTTGCCAGTGTGATACGAAGAACTCCAGCTTCCACCCATTTAGGTGAAGGTTTTATTCCTGTTACCAGAAAAAGACTCTTCCTTAATGATCTGTGTTTTCATCCCTTTTTAACTCTAGTATCTTAAATTTTTTGTTCTCTATTGTACATACCAGAGTGCAAATACTCCTAGATTAGACTGTACAGACTGGACTGTAAGGGCCCTACAGCTGTGATTAGCTGTACTTAGTGCAAAACATGCATCATTTGCTGCAGTTTCTGCCTCATCCCTTTCATCCCTCTCCATTCTGCAGTAAGCCAGCCTCTGAGACTGTAAGGTGAAGACTTTTCCCTCCATCGGTATGATCCTGCAGTACAATAGCCCCCGAGGCTGTAAGGTGAAGATCAGAGCCAGCTCATCATGATCTTGGTGTAAGTGGTTTCTTTCAGAACATCTCCTCTCAGTATTTCTACTGAGAGGAAACAGATTGTATTTAAAAAAAAAAACAAAAACAAAACAAAACAAACAAACAAAAAAAAAACCCAAAACCAAAAACCCAAAACCCAAAACTCTTCTAACTTGTGGGGCTTCCGGGACTCAAATGGATGGTCCCAAATCCCAGCCCCCTGACACTTTAGACTAGAAACAAGTCTGTACACTTGTGGTGTCACATCAGTAGTGCTGCTCTGGGAACAGCAGAGTGCCGATTTTTGCCTCGTGACTGCCCCCCCCACCGCTGTGCTAGGCAAGCATGCACTTACACCCCTGGCATGAAATTTAGTCAGCAGAAACGGCTGAAGGTTTGTTTTCCTCCTCATATGAAGCTACACCCTTCCAGAGCACAACATCAAAGCTCACTTCTGCTCCTTTGCCAGTACTGGAGAGGTAAGGCAAGTCTGGCTGCTTTGAAGTGGGGTAGAAAGAAGTAGGAAGAAATGTGAACAGAAGTAATGAAATAAAGAAAACAGTCTCTTATTTTTTTTCTTTTCTCCTTTTTCTTTTGTTTTCCTTTTTTTTCTTTCTTTTTTTTTTTTGTTGTTTTTTTTTTTTTTTTGCTTCCCCTCTCACTTCCCCTTCAACTTCCCCTTCCCCTTTCCTTTTTCCTTTTCCTGTTGCCTTTCATCTTTCCTCCAAGGTGAGGCTCAACAGGGCTCTGGGCAACCTGATCTAGATAAGGATTGCAGAGGGGGTTGGACTAGATGACCTTTGGAGGTCCCTTCTGACCCAGACCATTCTATGTTGCTATGAATCACAGAATTGTCAGGGGTGGAAGGGACCTCAAGGATCATCTAGTTCTAACCTCCCCTGCCACAGGAAGGGACACCTTCCACTTGATCAGGTTGCTCACAGCCGCATCCAACCTGGCATTAAAAACGTATCGGGATGGGGACCAAGGTATCAAGGGCACCACCAGTTTGCCCAGGTTCTCATACTGATGCCTTCAATTCAAGGGCAGAAGAGCATTAACTGAGTCTCTCCAAAGCCCTGATAAAGTGTTTTACAGTGGCTTAGGCTTCCCAACCGGACCCAAACTCAGTCTCTCCTCCTTGCTGACAGCACTGAGTTTTCTGAGGTGTGGTGGAGCTCTGAGGGACAGCTGGCACATGAAGGGTTCCAGTCCCAACCCTCAGGAGTTGCATCTCAAAGGAGGTAACCAGAGGTCATCAAAGCCCAAAGGCTTTTCTCTGAAGGATGCTGGGTGTAAGAGCAGTAGGCAGGGCTCCACGAAGGCTGCCACCTGGCAACAGCAGCCACCTACCCCAGGGCAGTATAAAAGGGAGCATCCTCCCGTGCCTGCTGCCAGACCTGGCCCAGAGCAACCCAAAGACATCCCAGAGGAGGTCCTTCAGGAGCTGGTGGAATTACTTGATAAGGGCTGAGAGAGGAAGACCAGAGGCTAGGCCAGGCTGCTGGAGATGAGAACAACCACCAATTCCTGGAGGTGCCTCAGGCTCTTTCAGATGGATAGCCGTGGCAAGAATCAGGGAATGTGTTCTTCAGGAGCACTGCAGAGCTCACCATCTTCATGTCCTGCACAGGCAGTGGCAGCAACCATAAGAAATGGGAGGCAGAGATGTTGCCAGGACTCCCAGTGCTCTGGAGCACCTACTGGTGTCCTGCCAGGCATGGAGAAGATTATTGTCCTCAAGGTGTGTCAGGCCAGGGACCTGACCACTCTTTCCATGGAAAAATTCTTCCTGATGTCCAATCTAAACCTACCCAGTCGCAGCTTGAGACCATTCCCTCTTGTTCTATCACTAATGACCTGTGAGAAGAGACCAGCACCAACCTCTCCACAAGGTCCCTTCATGTAGCTATAGACAATGATGAGGTCTCCCCTCAGCTTCCTCTTCTTCAAACTAACCAGCCCCAGCTCCTTCACTTGCTCTTCATAAGACTGAGGCCCTTCTCCACATCTCTTGCCCTCCCCTGCACTCACTCCAGCACTTCAACATCCCTCTTGTATTGAGGTGCCCAAAACTGAACACTGTACTTGAGCTGTGGCCTCACCAGAGCAGAGTACAAGGTCACCTTCCTGCTCCTGCTGGACATAGCATTTCTAAAACAAGCCAGGATGCCATTGGCTTTCTTAGCCACCTGGGCACACTGCTGGCTCATGTTCAGCTGCTTGTCCATTAGAAACCCCAGGTCCCTTTCAGATAGGCAGCTTCCCAATCACACTGCCCCAAGCCTGTAGAATTGCTTGGGGTTGCTGTGACCCAACTGCAGGACCTGGCACTTGGCCTTGTTGAAACTCATCCTGTTAACACTGGCACATCCATCCAATCTATCCAAGTCCTTCTGCAGAACCTCCCTACTCTCATGTAGACCAACACTGCCACCTCACTTGGTGTCATCTGTGAACTTACTGACGACACAGTCCATGTCTTCATCAAATCATCAACAAAGATGTTAAACAGAAGTGGTCCCTACACTGAGCCCTGGGGGACACCATTTGTGCCCAGCTGCCAGATGGATTTAACTCCACTGACCACTACTCTCTGGGCCAGTTTGCCCAGCCAGTGCTTTACCCAGCAGAGCTGTACTCATCCAAGCCATGAGCAGTCAGTTTGTCCATCAGAAATCTGTGAGAAACAGTGTCGAAGCTTCTCAAGTCTAGGTAGACAACATCCACAGCCTTTCCCTCATCCGTTGCCAGGTCACCTTGTCATAGGAGGAGATCAGGTTCAGCAGGCAGGACCTGCCCTTCCTAAACCCATGCTGACTGGGCCTGATCCCCTGGTTGGTTTCTATATGGTATGTACTGCCACTTGAGATGGCTCCAGGACCTTCCCTGGTACCGAGGTCAGACCGACAAGGGTAGTTTCCCAGATCCTCTTTTCTTGTAGATAGGTGTCACATTTGCTACCCTCCAGTCCACTGGCACCTCCCCAGACAGCCAGGACTTCAGGTAAATAATAGAAGTGCCTTGGTGAGCAGATATGCCAGCTCCTTCAGCACCCTTGGGTGTAGCCCATCCAGCCCCATAGACCTGTGTGCAGATCACTGACCACTGCCTCATTTGTTGTGATGATCTCATTCTAATTCCCCTCCCTGACTTCTAGTCCATGAGACTGGGTCTCCAGAGAACTGCTGGATCCAGTGACTGATGCAAAGTAGGCATTGAGCACCTCATCCTTCTCATCCTTAGTCACTGTGTTTCCCTCTGCATCCCATAAAGGTTGGAGATTTTCCCTAGGCCTTCTTTTGTTGTTAATGCATTTATAGAAACATTTTTTATTATCCTTAACAGCTATAGCTAGACCAAGCTCTAGCTGTGCTTTGGCTCTCCTAATTTTCTCCCTGCATAGCTTCACTGCATCTTTATAGTCCTCCTGAGAGGCCTGTCCCTTCCTCCAAAGGCATAGGCTTTTCTTTTGTTCTAGAGGTCCAGCAAAAGGTCCTTATTCAGCCAGGCCAAGCACCTTCCCCACCAGCTTTTTGGCATACAAGGACAGCCTGCCTCTGTGCCTTTAAGACTTCCCTCCTGAAATATGTCAGACCTTCCTGGACTTCCCCTTTCCCCTGTTTTTTGTCTTTTTTTTTTTTTTTCCCTCCTTTTCTCTCCTTTTCCTTTCCTTCTCTTTGTCATGTTTTGTTTTACACCTGCACTGGAGCACATTCTCAAGCTGGCTACTTTGCAGCAGCTTTAAGAGAACTCACCATGACGAGGAGGCTTGCTGAGGGCTGTATCTAAGAACTGCCTCTGCTGACCCAGCTGCTGAGGATGCCTGCAGTACAATACTTTTCCTGTCTGAGAAGCACAACAATAGGCCCCAGACACATTGCTTCAGGAAATGCTTGCTCGTAGGCAGCATTTTTACATGTTGAATGTGCTGAAACCATAAACCAGATTTTACCCAACTTGTCTAGGTTTCAAGCAAAAAGTACTTCCCAAGTGAAAGTGTTATTATAACATTTCTGAAGTGTTTGTATTACACATGTGTAAAAATGGGGGGTGATATTACAAATGCCTTAATGATAAATGATATAGTTGTGCATAACTGTGTAGTTAATTCTACATTAATTCCATATTGTTGTCTATGTGCAATACAGAGCCCACATAATTTACAAATTTGCACTTATGAATTTCATGCATCCTTCTATAAACACAGCTTCTTCCATGTGGAGTATTGTGTCTAGGGGTCCCCAGTTCAGGAGGGACAGGAATATACCGGACAGTGTCCAGTGGAGGGCTGTGAGGGTGATTAACGGATGGGAACATCTGTCTGATGAGGAAAGGCTGAGAGACCTGGGACTGGCCAGTTTAGGGAGCAGAGGACAGAGATCTTATTAATGTTACAAATGTCTGAAAGGTGGGTGCCAAGAAGAGGCAGTCTGTTTTTAAAGGGTGTCCTGTGACAGGATAAGGGGCAATGAATGCAAACTGTATCACAGGAAATTCTACCTCAACGTGACCATAAACTTCTTTCCTGTGAGGGTGATGCAACACTGAACCAGGCTGCTCAGAGATGTTGTGAAGTCTGCTTCCCTGGAGATTTTCAAGACCCACCTGGATGCATTCCTGTGTGAACTGCTCTAGGTGATCCTGCTTTAGCAGAGGGCTTGGACTTGGTCATCTTAAGAGGTCCCTTCCAAACCCTACCGTTCTCTGATTCTATGATTCTATGTTTATAAGCCTGTCACAGCTGCTTTGCTTAGTACCATTTGTTAACTGCTGAGTTAAAGAAGATCTCTCTCTGGTGCATGCTTCTGTTCCTCCCTGGCTTTTTGGGAGAGCCATTTATATGCACATGGAAACCAGCATTGCAAAGCCAGAACAGTGTAGTGGGGTGCATGTGTCAGCTCTACTGTGCTGATAAAGATCAGGTAAAAGACACAGGCTAAGCATTTATAAGTCTCTAAAAATGAGCAAGGCTCTCATTTTGCAAAAGAGTCAGTGGAAATCACTGGTGCAGATTTATTCAGAAGTGGGGAGTAAAGAGGGAAACAAACCAGAAGCTGGGCTCTGTTTTGCCTTTAAGTGCCAGTGTTAAGTGCTTCGGCAAGGAAAGGAAGTTTTAGACACGTAGAGTTAATGAGCAAAGCCACTGCATAAACACAATGAGACCAAACAAGTTAGCATTCTGCATACTTTCTTTTGGTCTTTGGAGAGACTCTGTACAGCAGGCAGGGGATAGATGGGGGTGCAGGGAGGGTCTGGGTACTTAAAAAAGCGGAAATTCCCTTCTCCCAGCAAAGGAAACACGCAGTGCTTGAGAAGGCTCAAGAAGCAATTGGCAGCTGTGTGCAGGAAGAGAAAAACATCTTATCTTGAACTTGAAAGCAAAAGTCAATTTCAAATGAGCACTACAGCAGCAGCAGCATTGGCATCATTTACGGTTTGGGTGACCTATGTAGTTTCTTCACTGAAATGTTAATCTGCAGGTAAGAAACCATTTAGAGAAAGACCTTTCCTTAAGGTTTTATTTTGAAGCAAGAGGAGATGGCTCCCTAGACTTTGTGCACTTACAGATTAAACCTTTCTAAAGTCTAATTTTCTAATTTTCAAAGTCAGCGTTACAGGGAGAAAGTGGAACTGCAAGCAAGGTTCATTTCCTAGTTGTCTACAAATGGGCTTTAGTGGTTTGAACATTCCTGGATATCTTGAATAGGAACATTCCTGCCATCTCCCCCTACTCCTGTTTATGCTCTCCTGTTTGCACAGGAAAAAAGTAATCTTTCCTTCAAATTTGAAAATGCTTTGAAAGACTAGCTTTGAAGCCAGGCTTGAGGACACAATGATAATCTGATTTCTGCTTTCCCTTACCTAGAGCATACCTGTTTCAGCCTGGGTCTTTTGGCCGTTGGTTGCTGCTCTGCAATTCCACCCAGATTTCCCCCCTCCATCTCTCAGTGTCAAACTGGCAGGCAAGCATGGGGCAGCTGCTGCACCTCTGTAGAGCCTAAATTCTTCTAGTCCAGGAAATCCCTACTCTTCAGAAGGGGAGACTGAAGTAGGACCTCATCACCCTCCACAACTACCTCAAAGGAGGTTGAAGCCTGGGGGTGGTGTGGTGGTGGTGTCAGTCTCTTCTCTCACACATCTAGTGACAGGATAAAAGGAAATGGCCTCAAGTTGTGCCAAAGGAGGTTCTAGTTGGATATCAGGAATAATTTCTTCCCAGAAAGGGTTATCAGGCATGGGAACAGGATTTCCTCAGAGATGGTGAAGTCACCATCCCTGAAGGTATTTAAAAGATGCATAGATTTGGTGCTTAGGAACATGGTTTAATGGTAGCAACATATAAGTAGTGGTGGGATTGTCAGCTCTAGGCAAGTGGTTGGACTTGATCTCAAAGGTTTCTTCCAACCTCCACAGTTCTATGATTCTATGATCATTCCACAGCCAGCTGCCCTGCATCACCACAGCTTCACCAAAAGACCATTGCAATGTCTACAAAGCTCCTAACTGGGGGAAATGTGCCTCCCACTAATGGTTTTACACACAGCAGAGAGGAAGAAGCAAATCTGGTATGTATTAGACTGTGGTGTGCTTTGCAGATTCAGTTCCCTTTGGACTTTGAGGTCCTCCTGTCAGGTGCTGTGTGCTCTCATGAGTGCAAGTGTGTAAGATGAGTAAGGCCAGTGCTTTACAGCAATAATAATCTCTGAGCTACAGAGCAGCAGCTTTGTCTCAAGAGAAACAAAGGGAAAACAAGGCCAGCACAGCCCAGCTTTACTCAGTACTATAATCTGTGAGTCTTCCAGCATGTGAGCTTGTACACCACTGCAGCTCTGGCCATCACAGCAGGAGGAATCCACCCAGACCAGTCAACTGGAGTTATTTTAAAGGGAAAGCACTTTTTAAGAGTAAATACAGTGAGTCATGTTGCCTGTTGGCATAAACTCAAAGCACGTAGGAGCAGGAAGTGTCTTTGTTTTCATGCGCAGGAGAGCGCTTTCAGGTCAGGTTATCACTGAGGTACAATTCTGGCCAGAAAAATAATGGCTTGCACCGGCAGTGAGACTGTGCTACCTGGCAGGGAGGAAGCAATTAGATGCAGTTCAGAGTCAGGTGCCTGTGTCTTTAGGTTTTGTATTTAACACCATATAGAATCAAAGAACTGTTGAGGTTGGAAGAGACCTTTGAGATCAGGTCCAATTGCTCACCTAGAGCTCACAATCCCACCACAACAGCTTAGATACTACCACTAAACCACCTCCCTCAGCACCACATCCAAGCACCTTTTAAATACCTCCAGGGATGGGCACTCCACCACCTCTCAAGGTAGCCTGTTCCAATGCCTGGTAAGCCTTTCTGGGGACAAAGTTTTCCTAATAGCCAATGTAAACCTCCCCCGCTGCAGCTTAAGGCCATTTCCCCTTTCCTGTCACTTGTTGCATGTGAGAAGTGACTGACCTCGACCTAGCTTCAACCTTCTTTGAGGAAGTTGTAGAGGGTGATGAGGTGGTCTCCTCAGCCTCTTCTGAATACTAAACAACCCCAGATCCCTCAGCTGTTCCTCACAGGTCTTGTGTTCAAGGTACTTCATCAGCTTAGCTGCTCTTCTTTGGAGACACTCCGGCACCTCAATGTCTTTCTTGTAGTAATGGTCCCAAAACTGAACAAAATACTCAAGGTGCAGCCTCACCAGTGCTGAGTAGAGAGAAGTAATCCTATCTGTAGACCTGCAGGTCACTTCAGAACAAAATGCATCTAGAACTAGAGTCCTGCCACCTACTGCCCACAGAAACGCCAGATCTGTTTGTGCACAGCAGTCTAATTCTGCAGTAAAAAGCTTCTCAGATCTCTCTTGGACTGGTCAGCTTTGCACAGGCTGGGAAAAATACTCGCGAGCCTGCCCTTCGCCTCCCACACCTCCCCCCCACCCCCAACACACACCATTGCCCTACCACGACTCCTAATGTTGTGATGTCTGCAGCGATTGAGTCTTCTCTGAGAACAAAGCGTAGCTTTCTTTTGTGTGCTGAATAAATAAACATTGTGTGGGAATCGGTCATAACAGAAATGCCTTTTTGTTGTTGTTTTTTAAATTTCTGAGTTGCTTATTTCAGAATGCTGACCTGCTTATTGCTTGGGAATGCCTGCCACTGCTATCTGAAACTTTTGAAGGCTACAGAGGTAGGTACCCATGGCAGGAATAGATGACTATTGCAATAACACCAGGGACGATTCCACGTTTAAAATTTAGCATAGAAGAAAGGTCTGAAAACTGGCAGTCTGCCTAGTGCCAGAACTAATTACAAATTCAGATATGAGTATAGTTTAGGCTAGAAACCATCTTAATTATCCTTTCTCCTTTAATTAAATGAGAAGGCAATCTCTGCTTCCCGTAACTTGTGTTTTGGGCTCAGCTCATCCTGCCTGGGAAACAACAGAACTAGAGAAATATAGAAGAAAGGCAGAGACAAAAAGACTCTGAAGCATGGAACTATCTTCGCTGCTGCTTTGTCTCTAGCCGTTGGCTCACTTAAACTTTTCACATTAGCTCTGCCTTTCAGCTCTTCTCTTCCAGCTTCTTGTTGCTCAACCAAGAATCTGGAGACTAATTTTTTTGCTGCATTATGAATGGTCCACATGCAAACTGATGGCTGGAGTACAGACAAACAGATTTTGAAGTGTAGGGAGGAAAGTAAAAGAGAATTGTGGAAATAAGAGGTGTAGACTTCTATATGCAAATTCTGCCCTGAAGGGTTCTGATTAATTTACAGAAATTACTTTAATGAAACTAACTTGATTTGTGTATTCTTTTGTAACAGGAATTTAAGACGTTGAGCAATGAACAATGCCTACGGAGGACCACACACACAGTGAAGGTCTGCTCCAATGATTAATCCTTCTGAAAATGCATTAACTTGCTAGTTTGTTCTTTTAGAAATCCTTTCTAAAGAAAGAATGCCACATCTGTATGGGTCTTCCCTTTTTCTTTGTTTCTTGTCAGCATCTGTTTAAACTCTCCATCTTTATAAAGCACGGTGGGAAAATTAAGTGCATGTATATATATAAACATCCTAGGAGAAATATAGCTGTTGAAGTTCAAAGAGTTAATTAACTTTTAAATTACTGTATATTTTTAAAAACCCAAAAAACTAGTTGAACAGGTTTAATCAGAGAAGAAGTTGATTTAATTGAGAGTAGATAGGCAGCAATATCAGATCCTAAAGCCAAGTTACGTGAACTCATTTTTTGCAAGATGCATCAAGTTGATTTTTTTTTTTTCATTTATCACTTCTGGTGTGGGCCTGCATTTTTCAGTAGTTAGATTCCCCCCGAATAATTAGTGAGGATAGCAGTACCAGCACATGCAAGAGACTTAATATGAGCATAATGTTAAAGAAATAATTTATTTTGTGTCAAAAAGTTTATCATCTGTTCTACATATTTCAGTTAGAAATATTGGTTACAAATTATCTGAGTCACAGAATCACAGAATGTTAGGAGTTAGAAAGGACCTACGGAAATCACCAAGTCCAACCCCTTTGCCAGAGCAGGATCACCCAGGGCAGGCTGCACAGGAACACATCTAGGTGGGTTTTGGAAGTCTCCAGAGAAGGAGATTTCACAACCTCTCTGGGCAGCCTGTTCCAGTGCTTCAGCACCCTCACAGTAAAGCAGTCTTCCTGGTTTAAAACAGAGAATGCCAAGGTTTTTTAGATATTTATATATATTTGTAGAGAGATTTTATATAAGCTGGAACACAAGAAGTTCCATCTCAATATGAGGAGAAACTTCTTTCTGTGAGGGTGATGTGTTCTTGTGTGGCCTGTCCTAGGTGATCCTGCTTTGATAAGAGGCTTGGACTCCATGATTTCTGGAGGTCACTTCCAACCCCTACCATTCTGTGATCCTGTTATGCATATATATATATATGTGTACATATGTTTTTAGATATATGCTTTAGTCTCTAAAGGAATCATTAAGTTTTCTCCACTGCTCACATGTATTTTCTTTTAATTCTAAATGTATTTAGACTATTTATGACAGCAGTTTGAGCTATTGTCAGAAGTGTATTTCACACTGCTGTGTTCCTTTCTAGACAAACTGAATAGAATCAAGACATCTAGCATAACTTTATTTCTAACTAGAAGCTCATATTTCTCATTCAGACTGCAGAGCTTGCATGCCATATGTAAAACTAAAAGAAAAAAAAAAAACACCCAACTTATTTTCCTTAAAAATTTCCCCTGGAATTACAGTGATTTCCATTTTTTCTAAAATTCAATTAAAACCATTTAAATGAATTTTCAATACGTTTTTGAAGTTGGTTGTGGGTGCAATACTCCATCTTGATAAAGGACCTCACCTCCTACTAACCTGGCCCAGTCTGCAGCCTCACTGCTGATCCCTGCCTGGCTGAGCATCAACAACTGCACTGCTTGTTTGCTCTGAACAGCAGCATGTGGCCCTCCTCAAACTGTATTACAAAGCCTCTAAAATATTAGTTTCAGCTCTTGCAGAGAGTTGTGCATGCTGCCAGACAGAGGAAAAAAAGATCAGAAGCTGGTTGCAAAAATAAGACTGGAGAGCTAATGTTTCCATTCACTTTTTAGATATATGCATATGTATACAATCATAGAATCAGACTACCCAGGTAAGTGGTGGAGTCCCCATCACTGGAAGTGATTAAAAGATGTGTGGATGTGGTGCTTAGGGATATGGTTTAATGTTAGTAGCTAAGTCGTAGTGGTGGGATTGTGAACTTCAGATGAGCAATTGGATGTGATGATCTCATAGGTCTCTACCAATCTTAACAGTCCCATGGTTCCATGGATTCAACCACCACCCAGGGAAGCCTGTTCCAGTGTATTTATGTGTTTTATAAACACACACACACATCCATGCATGTTTACATGCTTAGGTTGTCACTTTGGGTTCCAGTTTGCATTTACCACGGGCTTGTTTGCTCTTTTTTTTGTCCCCAGAGTGCCCTCATATTTTAGAGGTGTAACACTGTTAATCTGCCATAACTGGGGATTGAAGCTGAGCTTCTCCCTTCATCCAGGGCAGGCTGTCACACAAGAAGCAGAGGAAAGTAAGTTCTGTCCCTACCATCCTGCAGAGATCCCAGATGGCTGCAGTGTCAGCTGAAGTCACCTTCTGATGTGTAACTTTCTGAAGTCTCAAAGATAGTGGTTCAGAGCCCGGAAGTTTTCTGTGAAACTGCTTGTGAGTCAAGGGATGCCTGGGAGGCCAGAGTGGCTTTTTTTCCCCTTTGCATCTCAAAGTAATAAACTTTTCCATCTTTCTCTAGAATTAAAATAACCTTCTGTTTAAATATTTACAATCTTTGAATGCACACACCTCTGACATGTCTTACAAATACTTGGGAACAGCCTGTGTTTTCCACAAGCCTTCAGTAAATTAGTGCTTTTCTGCTGGTGTAGTTTGTTGTGCTGCAAAAATGGGAAGGTAAGCAGCCCAGCAGACGATACAGTAGCCAAAACTCTTATCTCAAGACCCATTGCTTGGAGAATTGCATCAACTTCCCTTAGTCAATAATGAGACTTATTTATAATTTCCCATGCAATGCAGAAAGGAAGCTTGGTGCACTGTTTCGGAGATCAAAGTTTCAACGTGGATGTTTTCTCCTCTGGAAAACTGAAGTCAGTTTGCTTGTGTACGGATCCCTCTCCTTAATGCTAAGCCCAGCACTGTTGATAGCCTCGGGCATTTTAAAAAGCTGCTTCTAAAGATAAACATTTGGCAAAAATTCCCAGAATGCAAGTGCTCAGTTTACCCAGAGCTGTACTGTTTGTTAGCAGGCTGTTCTTTTCCAGGGGGTTCTAAGTTCCAGTTTGATGTGCCATAAATTAATATGTAATGAAAAACTTTTTCTGTGGTCAAGGGTAGAATCCCTGACTGCCTGAGGTCCATACAAACAAAACCTCTATTGATTTAGTGCAATAAAATTCACAGGTTAATTCCAATTTTCCTGCTCCTTTTAAAAGCACCATTTTATCACTGAAAAAAAACCCCAAAAAACCAAACCTGAAGTAATTATTTATACTAATTAAAATAAAGTACCTGACCACAATCACATTATTTAATCTTAGCAACAACTTTAAAAAGTGGATTGTCCTTAGTTTTTTGAACTGCAGTTTGAGAAACAGAGATGTTTTTTGTCAGTGTGCAAAACTGGCAGAATTTGGCACATTGACAGAATTTAGTCTGTCTTTTCTCCCAAGTTATGCTTTGTCATCTAAGGTAGACAATGCTTGTGTTCATCACTATCTACTCAGCTACAGCAGGTAAGGTAAGTGCTTGACTGCATGTTCAAGGTGTTCAAGGCCAGGTTGTATGAGGCCTTGAGTAACCTGTACTAGTGGGAGGTGTCCCTGCCTATGGCAGGGGGTTGGAACTGGATGATCTTTGAGGTCCCTTCCAACCTTACCATTCTATGATTCTATGTATCATGAAGAGAGCTGTCAGCTAGGAGATTTCTTCTTCTCATGCAAACAGTAGAGGTACTCTCTCTAGCTAAGCTAGGCTGCTTTGATCTATATATTAATACTAGAGAAAAGGAGAGAGTATATCATGTGTGTATAGATATATACACATTACGTAGTATATGTATACATAGCATATGTATATGCAGTGCATGCATATACAGTACACAGATATAGTATATCCATATGGTACACAAATATAAAGACATGTTATTTAACAGACTATAAAAACAAACCAAAAAAAAACCCCAAAACCCAAACCAAACACTTTCTGAGTCTTACCGGTGTTTTCTTCCACAGAAGCTAAAGGCTAATCAGGAGAGGAAATAGAAGCTGATCACCCCACCCACTGCCAAAGTCTCTGCTAAAGCCATTTATCATCACATTTCTCAACTTTCTTGGGTTGACAGCTTTAAAGGAGGACCACTTTTTGCAATGTTTTTACAACAGCTATAAAAAAGTATAAAAAAGAAACTTGTCTTAGAGCAGAGAAATGGCTAAATATGGTACAGATACAGAGCAGTTCCTTGGACGGGGAGGCAGTCACATCTACCTGTGGGACTGAAACAGATCGACTTTGACCACAAATGCTGTAAGTATTTCAGAGCTAAAACAAATTTAGACGAGTTCATGGTCAGCTTTGATTGCTACAGTCTGTTAAGGTTGTATTCCTGAATATAGGGGAGTTCAAGGTCAGCTTTTTTGGCTACGGTGTATTTAAGGTAGTATTTCCTGAATATTGGAAATACTGGTATCCTTTTCCCTTAATGCTGCATGAAGTGGTTTGGTGAATTTTAAAGTGAGTTTAATGCTGTGAAAGACAGGTATTGGTGTAAGACTTTTCTTTTAAAAAAATTATATTTTAAAATAATAAAAATCTGCATCTTACTACATTACGTGAAATTAAAGAGTAGATGGCGAGGAACAGTGTAAAAAAGAATCTAAGAACTTATTTGTCTGGTCAATGAAAGTTTAGTTAATTTTTTGGTCTTTGAACTTTATTGGAATGAGAACACTTTCGAGACGTGATTTACTTGTCAGCCACTAATGTCATGTAAAATTAAAGATAGGAAGAGGAAAAAAATGCAAGATATACATTGAGTATGCCAAGTATGCAAGTATTATTATGTAACAATGAAAAATAAAAGTCAAAGGACTTATAGCAAAGTTTAATGTTTCCAGAAGTGTTTGCAGATAATGAATTAGTTTGGATATAACCTGAATTTATTTTATTAACTTATTTGAGGGCTCTACTGTAAGACCTGAGTTTTCAAATGGCACTCAGAAAGCAAGGCATGAGTCTCTATAGGGATTATCTTAAATAGCAGTTACACATGGTAATACTAACAATTAGTATCACAGGCAGCAATCACCTGGCTAATAACAATTCAGAGGACTTAAATAGTTGCCAGTTCTGAACACTGCACTGGGTTGCTGTTGCTCAAGACTCTGTCCAACCTGGCCTTGAACACCTCCAACAGAGCGTGCATCCACAGTCTTCCTGGGAAACTTGTTCCAGTATCTCACCACCCTCACTGTAAAGAATTTCTTCCAAATACCCAGCCTAAATCTTCCCTCTTACAGCTTAATGCCATCCTTCCTTGTCCTATCACTACAAGCCCTTGTAAAAAATCCCTATTCTCCCAAGGTCAATCACCACAACTGAATTTCCCAGACTACTTAAGCTTGTAACATGATTCAAGTAAGCACAGCTGAGAAGCCCTCCTGGTTATTAGTTAGACCTAATTGGAGACTCCAGGCCTGCAGGAAATCCCAAATTTTGCTCTGACAAGACTCAGACTTTACAGAGCACAGATAAAATTATTCATATTAGATTTCTACATAGCCAACTGTTTTATGTTTTCTATTAAACTCAAGCACTTTTTACTGCCAAGTCTGTGTCCTGAAGAGATCTGAAAATCGTAACGTGTATCTGAAGCACTTTTTCCTGGCCTTTGCTGGAGGAGAGTAAAATTTTTTGTTACCAATATTGTTTTCCACCATACTCCCAAGTCTGGTCACAGTTAACACCCACTATCCAGTGCTTCTTCAGTAGCTCTTTCCCAAGCATCTGCCCCTCTTGCTGATGAGCATTTCAGAGACAGGATCAGAGAAGGAAGGGTGGCAGGTCCCCTTTGTGGGACCAACTCTAGCATCAAAGCTCTCTTGATATGGTCTGATTTGGTCAGGTACTGGAATAGCTTGCACAGGGAGGTGGTAGTCACTGCCACTGGAGGTGTTCAAGAAACATGTGGACATGGTACTTCAGGACATGATTCAATGCCATGGTGGTCTTAGGTTGACTGTTGTACTTGGAAGAGAGCTCTAAAATCATCAACTGTAACAATTCTGTGATTCTTTGTTTTGTTTTTACTGAAATCAAAAGGAGAACAGAGGGTTGATTTTTAAAGCATCAACATCTTACAATGACACAGCTGTTCTGGTGCTCACAGGTAGATCTAATACTGTAGTCCTTATTAAAATAAAAGCCTAGAGGATTATTTTTTTTTCAGATTTATGTTGTAGGACTGAGATGCTTTTATCTACAGATTGCCAAATGTACCTTTTTCTGAGTTCTCTATAGAGACACTGAAAAGCTAACTTGCAGTGGTGCACAAGGTAGTATTTTGAGGAGGATGGTCTGATTGGATTTCACATTTGTTCCACATAATGCCCTATTTGACCTGTAGTGGTCCCTGAAGTAGTCTCTAAAATAAGTATCAATTAATGGCAAGTTCACTGGCTGAACTGCAACAAACTGTTCTTCATGGCCCAATAACTTTCTAATCCAGGTTCAATAAACAATCTCCAAACCCAAACAATTTCTCTGAAGGGGAGTTTATTCTCTAAATGAGATGACAACTGAAAACCTTCTTAATTAAAGCATACTAATTGTAGGCCTCTGTTGCCAACAGAACAAAGCAGGCCCATCCCAAGCATTAGCTGCTGTAATTAATACATCTACTGAAAACATTTTTTAACATTGATTGTAAACTGTGCAATAATAATAAAGCAAAAATCTTAGCTGGAACAAAAAACATTCATTATCTTAAGCTAGAAATGAAGCTTCTGTTGCGTTCTTTTGCATAGTAAGTTATCAACTGTTATTCAGATAAAAGCTGATTGCATTACACAACTAGAGAACAAATTGATTCTGATGGCATTTATTTAAATCTAGGCTTAACCATGAGTCTGGTTTGACTTTTAACTTCCTTTAGATACCTCTAATTGCATCATGTAATGAAAAATGATGCAGCGAATGCCTTAAGAATGCGTAAGAATAGCGAATGCATATGAAAATACAAACTGATATATTCAGTATACAAAAAAAGAGGGGAAACAAAATTATTTGGTGGATTAAAAAGTTCAATGTCAAATTAGGCAGAATGAGTGTAAAAAAAAAAAATTAATTCACATTTGAAGGCTTGATTCCTGCAATAATTAGGTAAAAAAGATTGCCTTTACTCTTAATTCAAATGCCACAGGCAAACTTTCACAAAACAAAGAGTAATGTCACAAATTTGTGAGCAAATAAATAATGTATCTCAGACAAGCCCATGGTCTCCACAGGCTTTATTTATGTCTGGTTTTGGTTGTGGGTTTTGGGAGTTGGTTGGTTTGTTTGGGGGTAACGTCAATGCTAGTTTTGGGGTGATTTGATTGTTGTGGTTTTTTTTTTTTTTCCCAGTATGAGATTCTTCTTGTGTCTGTGTTATATTCCTAGCCTCTGTACTGCGAAACAGTCGTCCTCTCTTCTGGACACGTGTCTGAATTTAAGAGCATTTGGCAGATCCGTAAAAGACTGTTATACAGACGCCTGTATTTCATGCTTAAAGGACTTCAAAGACTCAAAACTTGAAACTACTCACAACAACGCTCACTGTGAACGGCAAGTCGTTAGCTTTTTCACAACCTATTTTTCTTCTGCCTGCTTAAGTATTGCTTAGACTTCCTGATTTCAAAATCTGCCAGGAACTTGAATAGCCTTTGTGCAAACGCTGCCTCAAAAAGACACTGGTAACCACGCACTGCTTTTTTTCCCCCTTTCCTTTATTGCCTTTATTCTTCTTCTGGAGATGAAGGAGGTGTTTTCACCACGTTTCAGCCTCGATGGGTGCACGGGCAGCTGTTCAAAGTAGGCGCACTAGTCCTCTCGTCGTTTCAACCACCACCCACGCGACACGCGTAGAGCTCCGTAAACAAAGCCCCCGGTTTTGTTTACTACCCTGCGGCAAAGCCCGTGTAGCGCAGGCGCCAGAAGCAGCCCCCACCAACAGCTGCGGCCTTCGCGACCGCGGACTTTCCTCCTTGCTCTCCACCCCCGAGCTTCCTTTCTCCTCCCCTCCAACCACACACCCTTTATCTAACCCCCAACTCCGTTGCCGTGAAAGGCCTAAAACCGCCCCGCTCGTCCCGTCACCGGGGCGGGCAGACAGCGGCCATCAGGTGGGAGCACCGCGCCATCGGGCTGTAGCCAATAGCCTGCAGCCACCCAGGATTCAAACGGCGGGTCGTAGCCAATAGGCGCGGTTGGCGGGCGGGAAAGGGGCGGGCCAAAGGGGTGGGCGATTGCGCGGTTGTAACCGTTGCTCAAGGCGGTTGCTCCCCGTAGCGAGGAGTGCCGCACTCAGGCCCGGCTCCCGCCGCTCCGCGGAATCGCCTCCTGCCCGGCCCGGTGTGGGCGGGCGCCAGGTAAGGGAATGGCGGACCGGGACAGGCGCAGACGGGGACACACACACCCCCACGCCCGCCCCGGCATCGCGGCCTTCCCGGGGGGAAGTGCTCTGGCCAATCGTCGCCGCCGCCGCCTCTCTCTGTCCCTCTCTTCTCCGTGCGCAGGCATCGCATCGGGTAACAGTTCCGTTCAGGCCGCTCTCTCTCGGTGGCGGACGAACGGTGCAGCTTAACGCTCCCGGGACTGTTTGCTTGAGCCCTGAGGGTGGGAGTGGAGTTGGAGCTGCGCAGTTCTGTTTTGTTCGAGACCCCGTCGGTCACCTGCACAGCGTTACCGCGGCGCTGGGCCTGGCGCGGGGAAAGGCCGCGGCCACTCCGTGTGGCTAGAGCGAGTCGTAGGAGAGGAGCGGAGGGGCGGCCTGGCCCGGCACGGCTCCTCCTTTCCCCCCCACCCTCGGCAAAGGCCCCGCGCCGAGACTGGGCCAGGAGTGCAATCGGGGCGGGGCCGCCTCTCTGGACGGAGGGGCCGGGCCTTGTCCGGCACGTGGGACCTTTCCTGTCAACAGCGCGCCTTTCCGCGCGGCCTTTCACCTCTGGCGGCCCTTCGCTTACAGGGAAATGACTGTAAAAATACTATTAGGTTGATTGGTTGTTTGGTTGGTTTGGTTTTTTTTTTTAGTTTTCACACTGATCATTATTTGGGTTTGTTTTCACCTGTGAAGCTAATTTGGCTGTTTAGTCCAGCCAACCTTGAACGTACTAGGTGCCTCCACCGGTGTGGTAAAGAACTAGAAATGCGGAATGAGTAGGCTTCAACAGGTTCTACATAGCTCGGTTTCTTTGGTGTATTCAGTAGTTACTTTCTGTGTCTTGTTAGTCTTGACTGGCAACGTTTCCTTTATTTTCCTTTATGAATGGTGAGATGTCAGAATTACTAAGTAGAATAGTTGGGTGCATATGAACTTTTCCAAGAAAGCAAGCTTTGCGTAGTCGTTGATCTCTGTTTTAAAAAAACTTGCACATTACTTAGGATCATGTGATATGATCTTGTAGTGAGCTCAGACTAACAGTCTTTCTCATTTTCTTGAGAGTGAAATATCTTTCCACATACCTACTGAGAGTCATTAAGAAAGACCAGAAATAGATGCATGGGACAATGCATTTGGGTGCCATGTTTCTCTTTTAATTGTTTTGTTCTTGGTTGAGTCAGCAGTAATTGTTCTTCCTGACCAAATTTTAAGCTCCAGGGAATTTTGTTTTAATTGTGTTGGCTGGTATAAAATGTAAATCACATTTGAACCATTCCCTTGTAGTCTGGGTTCCCAAAGGAAAATCATAATGCTGCAGAAACTGCAAATTTCATTCTGTGAGGAAGTGAACAAACTTGGCATCAACTATTGTACAGTACAGGGTCATTGTATGAAATAATTGTATTTTGAAGGGGCTTGAATGTAAATTTTGATACCCTGAAAATGATCGGGGGAGTATATAAAGCATGAAAGAACAGTAAATTAAAAATGCAGTTTATAAACAGCATTATTTTATTATAAAGACTTCTTTATTTTTCTTGATGCCAGTAATGGCTTCCATCTGAACAGATGAAGCAGCTTTCCAAAGCTCTAGCTTTTTGATGTGGCTTATATGGAATGGGGGTTGAAAACCCTTCTCACAGAAGGCACAGGGATGTAGAAAAAGTTGATAGTATTTGGTAGGGCAAGAGGTAATATTTACTTTTTAATATTTGGTCTGATTATTATTTAAGGATATAATGGAAAAGTCAGTCAGTCCATTAAGATTGTTCGTTACTTTTGAATCATGGGATAATATTTTTCACTTGCTTAAGTTTATTTACTCTTCTGGGATTTCGTATAGTTGATAGCTACCTCAGGCTGAATTACGTAACACTGATTTAGCTTCAGGGCCTTGAACCACATTTTCCAACTTTTTAACATTAACCTTGGCTCCTTTTTAGAACAAGATTGGAGAAGGGAAAGAGCTTTCTGTCTTTTTAAAAAAAGAGTTAAATAAACTGTGTGCAGTTCTAGAACCCTCAGCACAGGAAGGACATGGAAGTGTTGGAGCGGGTCCAGAGGAGGCCACAAAGATGATCAGAGGGCTGGAGCAGCTCTCCTATGAGGACAGACTGAGAGAGTTGGGGCTCTTCAGCCTGGAGAAGAGAAGGCTTCGTGGGGACCTGATAGTAGCCTTCCAGTATCTGAAGGGGGCCTACAGGAAGGCTGGGGAAGGATTATTTACAAGGTCCTGCAATGACAGGACAAGGGGCAATGGGCTTAAACTGGCAGAGGGGAGATTTAGACTAGATGTTAGGAGGAAGTTCTTTACAGTGAGGGTGGTGAGGCACTGGAACAGGTTGCCCAGGGAGGTTGTGGATGCTCCCTCCCTGGATGTGTTCAAGGCCAGATTGGATGAGGCCTTGAGTAACCTGTACTAGTGGGAGGTGTCCCTGCCTATGGCAGGGGATTGGAACTCGATGATCCTTGAGGTCCCTTCCAACCTTACCATTCTATGATTCTATGATAATCAGGTTACCTTTTCTTTGGGTTGTATTCGTATTTGTGTGTAAAAATGCTAGGTTTTGAAGTTTGTCAGAACTGTTTTATTACCCTTATGAAGCTATATTTAAAACTTGAAGTAGTTTTTATAAATTGTAAAACGTTTTGTGACAACTTGGTGAAAATTAGTTTGCCTTTTCCAAAAAGGATTTGAACTGCAAAGATGATGTTTTTCACAGCATTGTTCTAGGATCTGGCAGACTTTGTTCAGGTCAGTCCTGAGTTTACAGAGGATTCGTGAGGTGTTCAAAGTCAAGAGAAGAAACAGTTGTCTGTAGTGTAGGAGGTGCGACAGCAAAGAGGAAATGAAATCTTAGATCAGGTTGTGACGTCTGGTGACAGCTCTTACTGAACTTGATGGAGGGCTAGTATTTAGACTACTGAAGAAGGAGGAAGAAGCTGAAACTGAGAGTGACTGGGAAAAGAGCAGTAGTAGCTGTGGATCTCATAAAGAATTGGGGTTTTGTTAAAAAAAAAAAATGGGCAAGGAGACAAATGGGAATTGAGATCAGATCTTGAGCCCAGAAAGTGATGAAGAGGACTGGAACTAGGTTGAAAAAGGGCAGAAAAAGCAGAAAACTCTCAATGAATTAAAGGCAAGTAAGGAGAGAATGGAGAAGACTGAAATGGTAATATGGGAAGTATTACAAAACCTTGTAAGAAACAAGGCTGTGAATTTGAGGAGGTTAAAATGAAGGGGATAAAACAGCTGGAGAAGTGGGAATTCAGAAGAATGAGAAAGTAAGGAGGTAGTAGAATTCAGATGAACTGGAAGTGTGTGTGCCTACAAGCACAGACTAGAACTCTGATAATTTTTCTAGCTGGCAAGTATCAGTGAAATCAAGTAGTAAACCTCACCTTTTTTCACTTGTTCAAATATTGTACAACAGAGGAGATGTTTGGCCAGATGTTTCTGTTCTGGAGCAATTAGAAATACTAGCAGTGAAGTGTGCATGAGGGAGTTTTGCCAAGTCTTTCTTCTTTGGCTTGAAGAGCTGCACAGGTGTAAATCCAACAGCAGCAACGGCTTCAGGAAATGCCCTAATCTCAAATGTTCTGTGGAAGTATGTGATTGCATATTAACAGAGGGTTTTTTTTGTTGTTTGTTTGTTTGTTTGTGCAAAAGAAAAGATCTTAACTTTTCACTGCAGATCAGTTAGTGTATAACAAATGACTATCGAGTTAAATACCTAGTTTCACCTCATTTTGTGTGGCTTCACATCTCATTTATAGCTTAAGGTGCTTTGAAATAAAAATATTTCCTGATTTCTTTGTTCTCCCCTCTCCCAAGTTCCTGTGGTAATATTACAGAAGTTAGTGTGTGTTTTACTTTAGACTTTTAAGATGCCCTCACTTTTTATGTTTAGATTTGAGTCAGAGAAGTTCAGGTTAAAATGTCTTCCGCTATGGATACCTGTTTTCTGAAGACAATAACATAATACTTTGAAAGAGTTATACAGGACTTCACATTTAAAAACAGCTTCCTTTAAGCTGCAGTTGTGGTTTTCCTGACACCCTGGTATGGTGGACTAAGGGTGATAATCACTTAAACCATTTTTTGCTAAAATCAAGTAAAAAACTTGGGCACAGAGGGAGATAATTTAGTTTTTCAGAATACTGTGCAATTGCAGTGATGCTCTACTTTGTTTTCCTGTAGACCCCTGCAAAAAAAGGCATTACGTGCCTTGTGCTAAGTAGGTGGAAAAGAGAAAAATACTCAATCCAGACAGGAGCCTAAATTGTGACATTTACAAACTGATTAGTGTTTTGCACAATAAATTGAAGGAAGTATGTAATGTGGCTGTGTGTATTGCATAGATTGGGGATGTTTTATTTTGAAATCATTACTTCTGTATTTTTTTGTAGAACCACAGGAAGAGAGGTTAGGAGGACTCTTACCATCTGATTCACTTTTTTTTGCTCTAGATAAGCTTACATGATGTAATTTTGGTCAAACATGAACTTTGCCTGGTTTTGATGGTCTCTTTATGGAGATAGTTTATCATAGTTGGATACTGGTTTAGATGTACTATAATACATTTGAATATTTTTTTATAACATCTAGCTTCAGTCTTTGCTGTATGTTAAGCCTATTTTTCCTGAAAATAGATGGCTGCTTTTTTTTCTTACAATGCAACTTTTGCCTATTTAAGGTGAAGAAATGTTTATTTTAAAATTTACTTGTTCCAGCCTAAATGATATAACAAGAATTAAACCTAATACTTAAATATGGTATGTATGTATTTATTTTATAGGGATTCCTTTGGGAAAATGCCGAGCCGGAAGTTTGCTGATGGCGAGGTGGTGATGGGCCGTTGGCCAGGAAGTGTCCTGTACTATGAAGTACAAGTGACTAGTTATGATGATGTTGCTCATCTTTATACTGTGAAGTACAAAGATGGGACTGAACTTGCATTGAAAGAAAGTGATATAAGGGTGAGTACAGGTTTGTATTATGAGTATTTCTAATGGGATATCATCTTGGTTTTGTGATGTGGTTACAAATAAAACCTAAAATTGGATAATGGTCTTGCAAGTCTTTGTTAACTGCATTTTCAGTGAATTGGTGCTAAATAATACCTCTTCACTGCATGACATCTCAAGTAAAAGTTCAGAATGCCAAGCCTATTTTTAAAGAAGCATGAGTTTTTTCTTTTAGTTGGAAGAAGCAGTGATACGTTTGGGGAAAGACAAGTTTGATCATACAGGAACTCTTATGGCATGATTGATTGCTCATGAAAAATGGGTTTAGATATCTTACAAATCTAATGGTCAGGGGAGATTGGTGTCAATTCAACTTTTTCTTAGATTTCTAAATAAAAAAAATTGAAAATAAATGCAAGCATGCAGTTGAGTGTTACTGTAATTATAAATAGCACATACCCTTTAAGCACACGCTTAAAATACCTGTGAATAGCTTCTACTGTTTGAGATCCCCAAAACTTTCATAAGGTATTCTGCTCTATTTGTGGCAATTGGAGAGTATGGAGAAAGGATCATGTGTTTATGAGGACATCCCTTCCTCTTTAGATTTCTTTACTATTTCAATTTCTGTTCCTAATAAAGGCCTTAAAAACTTTGCATACAAGTTTTATTTCAGTTTAAGATGTGATAGTGCATGAGACACAGCTATTCAGTTGTTTGCTATGGTTGATTTTTAAGGCCCATGTCTTTGTGAACTGTAGTTTGGCATTTTGATGGCAGTGTACATGCCCTGTAACTCATCTTTTCTTCTGGGACGGAACATTTTTGCCTTGCAGTAGACAGCCATTGTCCCTGCTTTATGGCTTTCTAACTTGTCATTTTGTGCTTGCAGATTGTTGTTCTTTTGAACCTCAAGATAAGATTTCGCTTTCTTTCACTCTCTTTTAGTCACTATCATCATTCAAGCATAGGAAAAGCCAGTCCTCTTCAAGTTCTCCCTCCAGAAGAAGTAGTAGCAGATCTCGATCTCGATCTAGATCTAGATCTCCTGGTCGGCCAGCAAAAGGCAGACGTAGATCTTCTTCCCAAAGCAGAGAACATAAAGAAGACAAGAAGAAAACTGTTCAGGAAACCAGCTTAGTTCCACTGGTATGACTTTGTTTGTTTGTTGTTTGTGTGTGGCGTGCTGAATTTATAAAAACAAAATTTTACTGTCTACAAAAGATAGGCTTTATGCATATTTGGCTTATTACTGTAAAAATTGCTGTAGTTTTTGTTCCCTAAACAACATAATTAGCTGCAAAAGTATATCTTAGAACTATCTCTCTTTCTTTGAAAGAAGCTTTCTGACTTGCTGAGTTGTGAGGAAATTCTTGAAATTTAAACATAAGTTCCAGTTCAGTTTAATGGTACCATAAAGTCCTCAGATTTCAAACACAAATATTTTCATATTTTAGTATTGAAGCAATTGCTAGCCACATGCTTTTGCTTGTGAAATGGGGCAAAAGAAGTTATCTGAATTTTAAGATGTGTTAAGTACATGTGAGGGTAGGCATTAGAATTTGATGTAAAATGAGTTCTGTTTCCATTAAAATAGTAATGGAAAACATGAAGCTTCTGTAGGAAGATTGCTAAAACTGTAGTTTGGGGTTTTTTTGTTGTTTGTTTTTTTTAACCAGAAACCAAGTGAGAATAATACCAGAAGCTACAATGGTGAACCTGAGAGTACAGAAAAAAATGACACATCCTTCATATTATTGGAGGTAAGAATATTTAATCTCAGTTTTATGTTGTATTTGTTTTGGGAACCCCTAGAAAAGAGTAATGCAGTCATCAAGGAGAAATAGAATGCAACATAAAATTTAGGTTAAATAAGGGGAGATGAAGTTATCAGAGGGAAGAGTGCCAGAGTTGTGTAACTTTCTTTTTTCTTGTGTGTTTTTTGCCCTCACTGGTTGCTTATGGTCATTCCCATGTTTTTACAGTGTGGATGTTTGGCCATAGAAAGGGAATATATTTTAAAATTAAATCTGTTCTTTAGTCCTGATTGTTAGTCAACACACGAAGAGGAAAAGAGTGGGAATGGATTGTCTGTACTGGAACTGGTGCTGTTATGTCATCATGGCTGAAGTGTGAAACTGGTTTTACCGGTCTCTTCATATAAATTCATAAACTTAAACACTGCATAGAAGTAGAGCAGGTTGTACATTGGTGTTTTATACTGAATAATATTTGCATAAAAACACAATATTGGTGTATAATAAGATGAAATCACTGGTAATTTTTTTTGTTCATTAACAGCAAAAGTTCAAACCCAACCTGGAAATAGAGCGAGTGCTTGAACAATACAGCTTGCGTCCAAGAAAAGAAGAGAAGAAAAGAGAAGAGATATATTCAGAGAAAAAGATTTTTGAGACTGTAAAAACAATTGAGAAAGCACCATCAAAAACCAAGGAGCTCGAGTTTGGAGGAAGAATTGGTATGTATGCAAATTGTCTTTACAGTTGAAAATTAGTACCTTTTTTTTAATTTTTTTTTTTATTTTTTTTTTTTTTTAAATTTTAGTTATTGACCACCCTGTCACATTAAGAACTGGTTTTACAGTTTCTGGACCCTGACTGCAGAATCCATAGTCAGGTGACAGTGTTCCACATAGTCTGTAGTGGTGGTGGTGGTGGCGGTCCAAGAACAGTTGTTACACTTTGTTCTCTTGTGAAACAGAGTGAAGATCTTGAGTCTTCCCTTTAACAGTGAGATTTAAATATTTCCAAAATAAAGTTAAGAAGTAATTTTAGAAGTTTTAACATTTTTAAAAACTGTGTACTTCAAAGTAGGTGGTATTCTTTCTTTACATGTTTGTGTGGTTTGGGGGGTTCTTTTGTTTCAGTGGAGTTTATCTGTTTTAACTTTTTTGCTCTTTTTGAACAAGGGATGCAGTGGATGTGATCCTTCCTTTTGGGAGTAAAAAGTGTCTGTGTGTCTCATTATGTAACTGGGAGGTTGCTGCTCTTTGACTTCAAGAATAGATAATGACAAGGTCATCTTGATAACTGAAGTTAATATTGAGTTTTATTAGTGGAATCAAAACTAGTTGTTTTATTTTCTATGTTTATCTTATGTTATGGCATGATGTTTGTTTACAGGGACCTTCATGCTGATATTTTTGCTGCCTGCTACTGTGCTCTACTTGCTCTTGATGTGCAAACAAGATGACCCCAGCCTTCTGAACTTCCCTCCTCCTCTCCCAGCACTTGAAAGTCTTTGGGAAACTAGAGTGTTTGGTGTGTTTCTTCTGTGGTTTGCCCTTCAAGCTGTCTTTTACTTACTGCCAATTGGAAAGGTAAGCTGTCCAGGAGCCATTGGGCCATTATGAGTAACTGACTTGTGTGTTAACCTGGCAGGTAACTTATGTTCTTAATGCAGTGAGTTTGAAAGCAAATTAATTCATTTTCCATACTGAGCTGAAATGTGGCTACTGCAGATTTCTTTAAGGTTGAAATACTGCAGTTTAAGAATGTCATGACTCTGCACTTTAGAGCTGTAGCGTAGAAGAGGCAGCAGGCATTATACAGAACTTCAAATTAATGCATAGATAAAATTTGCTTGGTACTTGAAATTCTTCTAGAATTCCAAGTTGTAAATTGCTGAACTGTTTGATTGTTCCTTACTGATACACAGTGTTTTGGAATGCAATCTTCATATATGGGGTGCAATAAAATTTTCTAGCCCTATTGGGCAAATGGTCTGTTGAACTCACTTTGTGACCTGAAGGAAGCTGGCAAAATCTAAAAGAATAAATAGATTGTTCAGTTGTGTTGTTCTGTTGCTGTACCAGTGATTGGAGATGTTCTGCTTTCTTGAGGCTAATTAGGAAGAGATTTTTTTTTTTTTAAAAAAAAAATTGTTTGAAATTTTACTCTTTTTTTTTTTTTTTTTTAATTTGACACCCAACATATGCTTTTGAGATCAATGCATGATCTTCAGATTGGAACACTTGCAGCTTATTACCTTGTTTGAATGAGTTTTGTTTGTAGCAGAGTTTCATTTCCCTCCCCTGCTAGTGCTCCCAGAAAGCACTTTGTTGAATACACTGGTTTTCTTCTCAGGTGGTAGAAGGCCTGCCTCTCTCAAGTGGAAAGAAGCTGCAGTACCGGATAAATGGTAAGCATGTTGCAGTTGCTTACTCTGGCCCATTAGCTGATCTGCAGGGCTCTCTACTGCAAGATACAAACAAGGAAAGATACGCTCCCTGTCAAGCTAGGTATCTGTTGCAAATCTTTCATAAAATACCCTGAGCCTTTACTTGGAAGAAGATGAGGGACTAACTTCTCCAGTAGGAAAACATTACACTGTACAGGGCATCTGGTCTGCATCCTGTTGTGACTGGTGACTCCTTTAATGCAGCTTAGTAACACTCAGTGTCTCATACAGCTTTGTAATGCTCATTTAATAAAGATACTTACTCTGGTGGATATGTTCAGGAGCAATCTTGGATGCCTGTGACTTACAGACTAATAAGGAGCGTGTCTTAATTGATTTAAGATGTTCTTGTTCTTGCCTGACAAAGAACAGTTCTGATTCCTTACTCAGATCTGATTTAACTTCCTATGAATAAAGCAAACTTCTTGTCTAGGTTTACAGTACAGTTTAATGCATGTATTACAGCAGTGCTACTTTTTCAGGCCTAAATAGAAAAACATGCTTCGACTTGCAGATATTCCAAACTAGCTGTGTGGAGGACGCTGTCTGGTGGTAGTGGAACCCAAATGTTTTGGTAGAAAGCTCAGTAGACTTTTGTAGTTTAGGAAGATGTACCATTTAGAAGTCTGGAATAGGGCTGTAAATCATGGAAGCAGAGCAAACTATAACCTATGGAAGTAAGCTTACATTAAGGCTGCTTCAGAACATATTTGGCTTTGGTCTTGTGTCTTTCTTCAGTAGGGCTATAGTCCTGCGGTGGTTTGTTTGTTTTGGGTTTTTTTGGTGAGTGTTCCCCCACCCTGGCCCCATATTCTAATGAAGGAAAAAAAAAGCTACATGATTTGCTTGTTTTAAAAAGAGGATTGGGAGCGGAATGGGCAGAGAAGTTATATTCTTTCTGCTTCAAATGCTAGTTCTCAAAGTTTACCATCTGAACTTTGGAAACCTTTTTTTTTTTTTTTTTTAATTGAATGTGACTGAACATTGACACAGGTTGCCCAGAGAAATTATGGCATCTCCATTCTTGAAGATACTGAAAAGCCAGAAGGGCAAAAGGCTCAAAAGCCATGTGGGGAACTAGCTCCACATGGGCCTGCTTGAGCAGGAGGGTTGGACTGGGTGAGCTCTTGAGCTCCCTTCTAACCTCAACTGTTGTGACCCTGGGAAAGGGTTCATACAAGAAGGTACTTAAGAACTGTATGCAGTTCCCTGTTTACATTTTGTTCCATTCTGTCTGATTTTTATAATCTCAGAATACAAAAGGCTTGTGTTCAAGTTTTGACTTGATAGTTAATAATCGCCACTGAATGTATCAAGGTGTGTACGAACATAACTATTCTCCTCTTCATCTTAAGTGAGCTGCCCCACAGATGAGATTTTGTGACTTACTATGTCATTACCCAGTAACAGTGTCAGTATCCATTTTTCCACTGAAATCCGAATCCTGTTATAAAAAATGCAGGAGCATTTGGAGTGTTCCTGCCTCCTGTTCTTCTAATGAGGAGAACATGGGATTTGAGGGCATAGATAGAATGTCTAATGTGTGTTGCTGTGCCCTAGAAGTTTGAACCTCAAGAGCATGGGATGTGCAAGACTTTAGTGGAATATAGAAAAATTATGGAAGAAGTAAAAGTGCAGAAAAGCTGAACTGGGAAGGTTCTGCTAATATATGTTTCTTTTACTTTGTTGTTATTTTGGCTAACATGTTTTTCTTCTATGTCCTCCAGGGTTTTATGCTTTTATCTTGACTGCTGCAGCAATTGGAACTTTATTATACTTTCAATTTGAGCTTCACTATTTGTATGATCACTTCATGCAGTTTGCAGTGGCAGCTGCAGCATTTTCTATGGGGTTGAGCATTTTTCTCTATATTCGGTCCCTGAAAGCACCTGAGGAAGAACTAGCACCGAGTGGAAATTCTGGTGAGTACCATTTTGGATAATTTCTTTGCAATTGTCTGCTGCAGTTTTCTGCCTTGTTTTTCTTTTAAATGAATTAAAGGTTGGATATAGGTCTCATTATTTTAATACTGCAACTTTTACTTTCTGTAAAATTCACGTTTCAAGTTAAATGGCAAATATTTTTGTTTACACTCAGATACTGTAAAATGCTTAAAATTTTAATTGGATAATCTTGAATAGATCACGCAAAAATACCTTGGTTGGTCTAGTCCCCTAGCACCGAGAGGACAATTCCTTCTGTTTCTAGCATTTGTCCAAGAGGCTTGCCTAGCTTGCTTCATAGTGCCCCTCCTAGTGGGCACTTTTCCTGAAACGACTGGGAGTGGAAAGAAAAACTGAAAAATCTAGCTGTTTTGGCAGTGGGAGATCAGGCACAGAGACTGAAATTTATGATGTATTTCTAAGTTTTTATTTTGCTGTGCAGCTTTAAATCTAGTTGGCTGAACTGAGTTTTCAGAACAAATTTTCATTGGTCATGAGACTGCCTGCCTATAAAGTATCAGTTACATGCATCAGTTTTTGTAAGACAAAGCACAGATTGAGAGGTTGATCAACATTACTATTAAGTGATCTGCTCTTAAAAGTTACCATAGTGTGACTAAGAAAGAGAGTTCATGAACAGAACATTTAAAAATAAAGTGTTCAGCTACCTTCAGTTCTTTATCATTGCAGCATCTATGTGTGTGAAGTGATGTAGTAAATGATCAGTTTCTTTGAAAAAGTGCAGTTCTAGTCTCTCTAAGTGACACAGGAGCACTCTGCAAAGTGTTTGTTACTTGCTAACTTGGTGCAGGGTATCTGGAAGTCAAGGTGTTAGGTTTTTCCTTCTTATCTGTCTCTTTTGATGGACAGCTGAATTGTCACAGCTAAAGGAATTCTTGCTCCCAGAGAAGAGCAGTGAAGTAGAAGGAAGAGAATTAGTTAATATACCATAAGATCATGTTCGTGGAAACTGATGTGAGCAACAGGATAAGGCTGAAAATAAAGAAGGAGCCAAGTGTCAAGAAGCAACCTACAGTAACTTCTAAGGTGTTTGGTCCTCCTAATTAAAATATTTGAGTCTCTTAAAACCTAAACCACGTGGCATCTGCTTTGTGTTTAGCAAGAAAAATATGAGGATATATGCAAATCTACAGGCTTATTTACAGTGAGAGAACTTTTTAGTAGAAAGTACGAACTGCTTGATGGAGAGGAGTGCAGTGGCAGATAAAAGGAGAGTATGGCTAACAAAAACTGTTTTATCTGCAGGGTATTTGGTTTATGATTTTTTTATTGGACATGAATTAAACCCTCGTATTGGCAATTTTGACCTGAAATACTTCTGTGAGTTGCGTCCAGGATTAATTGGCTGGGTAAGTCAGTAATCTTAGTTATTTTCTTTAAATATTTCACAATTGGGTTTTTTTATACATACATACATATGTATATGGTATTAAGGATATAGCATGTATTTATAAACAGGAAAAAACCACTTTGCCGTTTCACATTGCCAGATTTTTAATAATAATTTTTATTCACTTTGGGAAAATTGTTGCATTTTAGCTGCTTTGCTTTGTGAGAAATTAAACCATTTCTGAAAAGATTCATCTGTTGAGGTTATACAGCTTCAGAAATGTAGTTAGTTGCAAACTGTAGCTTGAGAAGGTTATTTGTTTAAATTTAGACACTGGTCAGAACCAGGTGTGTTTAAAATTTCCTGTTGTGTACTGGAAAAGACCACTTTCTTTTCCAAGAATAATTTTCTTTTTCTGATTTAGATTGTTATAAACCTGGCAATGCTTCTGGCTGAGATGAAGATACACAATCTAAGTATGCCATCACTGTCAATGATACTCGTGAATGGCTTCCAGCTTCTCTACGTGGTGGATGCACTTTGGAATGAGGTAAATGGAAATCATTTAACTGTTACCATTTCTAATTAGAATGTTAAGCAAATGAAGCTTTGTAAATTCTGAATGCCTTCCTCCTTGTACCTAGGAAGCTGTTTTAACCACAATGGACATTACCCATGATGGATTTGGATTCATGCTGGCATTCGGAGATTTGGTGTGGGTTCCCTTTGTCTACAGTCTGCAGGCCTTCTATTTAGTTGGTCATCCAACTACAATTTCATGGCCCGTTGCTGTTGCAATTACTATTCTGAACTGTAAGTTACAGTCAATGTTGTTGTTACTGGCAGGAACAATGTAGTACTGATTTTATTTCTTTGAGTTCTAAAGTGAAGCTTGAGCTAAGATGCAGTGGTGCTATTTCCTGTACTGCCACAGCTGGTGCAAGCATGTTTGTGGCTGCTGTTTAATACAAATAAAATAAACTGCCACTTTATTAGGTGAAGGATAAATGAGACCCCTGGACACCTAATCATCATGTTGAAAGGGGCAGATTGTGGAGTTGCAGAAGTGACTGAAAACATGTTGGGTGAAGTGTAGCAAATGCCTTTTCAAGTCAGCCTGAGTGACTGCAAGTGACTTAGGAATAAGATGGCAATAGCTTGTTTGTGTATTTTTACTGCCTAGGGAGTTGTTGTTTAACAGTTTGCATCTCTCTCCCTCATGCCCTCTAAAAGGAGGTTTTTTTTGGTAGACATGACAAAGAATTTAAACACACGGAAAGAATATGAAGGTGTACAACTTAGTATTTGCATTTCTGAGAAATAAAACTTTTTTTTAAGTTTGTAATTTTTTTTTTAAAACACCTTTATTTAGGGTATGTTGTGCTTGTGTTTTTTCCATACAACCTTGAAAAAAAGCAAATTTAATCTGACTTGTGAAAGTGGTGGAGGAAGTTAATCGCAAAACCAGATAAAACTTAATTGTCTGATTCTTTTAGTAATGTGAACTTGTAAATAGCTGATCAGCTATTTATCAATCCCAAGCACAAATACAGGCTGGGTGGTGAATGGCTGGAGAGCAGCCCTGAGGAAAAGGACCTTGGAGTCTGGGTTGATGAAAAGCTCAACATGAGTCTGCAGTGTGCACATGCAGCCCAGACAGCCAACCGAGTCCTAGGCTGCATCAAGAGAAGCGTGGCCAGCAGAGCAAGGGAGGTGATTCTGCCCCTTTACTCTGCTCTCGTCAGACCCCACCTGGAGTACTGTGTGCAGTTCTGGAACCCTCAGCACAGGAAGGACATGGAAGTGTTGGAGCGGGTCCAGAGGAGGGCCACAAAGATGATCAGAGGGCTGGAGCAGCTCTGCTATGAGGACAGGCTGAGGGAGTTGGGGCTCTTCAGCCTGGAGAAGAGAAGGCTTCGAGGGGACCTGATAGTAGCCTTCCAGTATCTGAAGGGGGCCTACAGGAAGGCTGGGGAAGGATTATTTACAAGGTCCTGCAATGACAGGACAAGGGGCAATGGGCTTAAACTGGCAGAGGGGAGATTTAGACTAGATGTTAGGAGGAAGTTCTTTACAGTAAGGGTGGTGAGGCACTGGAACAGGTTGCCCAGGGAGGTTGTGGATGCTCCCTCCCTGGATGTGTTCAAGGCCAGATTGGATGAGGCCTTGAGTAACCTGTACTAGTGGGAGGTGTCCCTGCCTATGGCAGGGGATTGGAACTAGATGATCCTTGAGGTCCCTTCCAACCTTACCATTCTATGATTATGATTGGATGAGCTTGTGGAATGGGCACTGTAGCAAAATACTAGGCTGCTGGTCATCAGATCATTGATGGCTGGACTCAGAGGTCTTTTCCAGTGGAAACAATTCTGTGATTCTAATAGAACCGTAGTTTTGCAAACTGCAGCACATCAGCTTTGCTGAATTTCAGGCCTAACGTTACATAAGTAAACTGCAAGTCAGATAGAAATGTAAAAGTAGATGTGAAAATAAAGCTGCTCCAATATCTTAACAACTAGTAAGTAATAGCATATAAGCAGCACTTTTATCTTGTTATGAGCTCTGAGAACTGGAGTGTATTAGTTACATCTCTGAGGAAAAGAGATGTACGAGAGTTGCAGGAAGCATGTGAAAGTCTTTGTTGTTCTTGGTTTTTATGGATTTGGTTTGGGTGTTTTTGAAGGAAAGAAAACTTGAAAATGCAAATGAAAAAATATTTCTTTTCAGGTATTGGATATTACATATTCCGTAGTGCAAACTCTCAGAAAAATAATTTCCGAAGGAATCCAGCAGATCCTAAATTGGCCTGTAAGTGCAATTTTATTTTTATTTTCAATTTGCTCAGTTGTGTACAATGTCTCTTTCTGCTCTTTGAAGGCACATTTCAGTTGTTCTAATGACTACGGCACTGTATTCACAGATCTGAAATTTATACCCACTGCAACTGGAAAAGGGCTTCTGGTCACAGGTTGGTGGGGTTTCGTTCGTCATCCTAATTACCTCGGTGACATCATCATGGCTCTAGCGTGGTCTCTACCCTGTGGTAAGTTCCTGAAACTGAAGTGTAATTAATTTATTAAAAATCTAGTCTCAGAGCCTTCTCTTTTCCAGACTGAACAACCCCAATTCTCTCAGCCTGTTCTCAAGGCAAGGTGCTCCAGCCCTCTGATTATCTTTGTGCCTCTTTTCTGGACCTGCACCAACAGGTCCATGCCCTTATGCTGAAGGCCCCAGAGCACAACAGTCTTCCAGGCAAGGTCTCACCAGGGTGGAGAAAAGGGGTAGAATCACCTCCCTCAGCCTGCTGGTCACTCATAAAATCATAGAATGGTCTGGGTTGGAAGGGACCGCCAAAGGTCATTTAGTCCATCTTTTGATCCAGAACAGGATGTAGTTGGCCTGCTGGGCTGCAACTGCACAATGCTGGCTCTTGGCCAGCATTTCATCCATAAGTCCATTCATTCTATTCTAAGTCAAGTAGTGTGCTCTGAGCAAAGCCAGAGTTACCATTGTGTAAGCCAGGGTAAACCTTGTGGCTCTTATGGGACAGCTCAGTGCTACAAAGGTCTCATCTATTTATCTGGTTTTGATAGATAATTTTAAATATGTGCCAGCTTTTCATGAATCAAGCGTAAAGTTGGTAGATTTTGAGACTATGAATTATAAGAATTATTTTTGGGGGAGATTGTGGGTCTTGGCCTATGCATATAAACATCACACTTTTTTCACTATCCTGTTGACTATTTGATGCTTTACAATTAAAGTATAAGATACCTCAGTCGTTCACAAGTATGTATCACCAGCTTAGTACATGTTGGATTTGATGTACTATGGAATAGATTAAATGATCTCAAAGGTCTTTCCAACCTAGATGACTAGACATTGGAATAGTCTTCCAAGGGAAGTAGAGGATTCCCCTACATCTGAGGACAGTAGTAAGACTCAGCTTGACAGGGTGCTGGGCCATCTTACTTCAACAGTACTGTTGTTGGACCAGATGATCCTTGGGGTCCCTCCTGGCATGCTGTGATTCTCTGTCACTAATAGGTAACATTTCTGGATTAGAGGGTTTTTTTGCTGTATCTGAAGTAACTTTTTCACTTTATTACTACAGGTTTTAGTCATATTTTACCCTATTTCTACGTGATATATTTCATCTGCTTGCTTGTTCATCGAGAAGCTCGTGATGAACATCACTGTAAGCAAAAATATGGCTTGGCATGGGAAAAGTATTGTCAGCGTGTACCATATCGCATCTTCCCTTATGTCTACTAGAGCACTCCAGCTGCCTGATTTGCAAATTACTTCTAAAGTTAGTTTTGTTGTGAATAAAAATATACCTCTTACCTTTGCACTTGGTCTATTTGTTATTTAGGCTTTTTTTTTAAAAAAGAAAAAAAAAACAACAAAAAAGTGACCAAACAGTGGAGTGCATCAGTAGGTATTTATGGAGTCATCTTATACATGAATTATGTGAACTGACTGTCTCTGACTTCTTTTTAAAAGTTACGAATTTTAAAATGTCTTGGAGCCCTAATACTTCAATTTTATCTAGAATCTTGAGTTTACATTGGTTTGTGTTTTTTTTACTGCATTTATTAAGCACTGTGATGTAAGTTATGTTATTTTCCTAATACAGAAATACCATCCAGTTCAATTTTTTTTTTTGTGTGTGTGTTATTTGTAGCATCTAACTTCAGATGTGTGACATACTTGTCTTAATTTGGAGTCCTTTTGGTCAGTGGAGCTGAAAGCAGAGGATTTGCCTATGCTACTGGCAAAGTTCTGCACTGCAGCCCCAGGCCAATAGGTAACTGCTCACCTGGGTGAGTGTCCCCCTTCTGGCTTTTTTTTTTTTTTTGCCAGGGAGGCTCAGATGGCCCCTCCAGCCCTGCACCTGCAAGAGAGACAAAGGGATGGGATCAGAAGGATCATCCCTTTGTTCTCAAAGCAGTTTCAGCACCAATTAGGGGAACTCTGAGCTGCCATTTGGCAGTGCCCTTGACCATAGAGAGTTCAGACTCCTGAAGGTATATGATGCAAACACTGAATTCAGCTGTGGGCAGAGCAGTGAACCCAAATCCTGCATCTAGCATTAAAGACAGGGTAACAGAAGATGTAGTGGATGCATATTTGACACAAAAGAATGAAATAACCACAGCTGACTTCTTTGTAAAATACCTTATGTACCATAGCATTTACCCAGTGTGTATAATAAAGCAGCTACCTTTTTCCTGTACAGGTTTGGATTTGATAATGCTGTAGCTTTTTTTGTTTAGAAACAGGAGAAATCAGCAGCTTAAATCCATTGCCAGTAACTTAAAAAAAAAAAAAAAAAAAAAAAGTTCCTTTGGATTAAGGTTTTTTTGTAAATTAATGTATTAATTCTGACAACAACTGAAGTGCTCCTTCAAACATTTGTATCAACTTACAAATACAGGAGATGCTCCTCAATCCAAAGTTGTGTGTTTTAATTTGGCATTGCTACCTCATCTGTAGGTTTTGCCTTTTGTACTGTTGCAGATAGAGAAAAATAGCTATTTTTTTGCTATTGCTATTTAAAACAACATTGTTGGATTTGTTTTGGTTTTTTGTTTTTGTTTTTTTTTTTTAACATGAGCCTGTGGTTAAACTCAACCACTTTCTAATATATTTTTGTACATACTTTGACTTTTTAACTAATGTATGTGTTGTCGTCACTAGCTGTGTCCTTTGTCTAACTGGCTGTAAATCGGACGCCCTTGCAGCATTTACTTCGTAAGTAGAATAACTTTTACATTTTACTGAAATAACCTCGTGTTAATGAACTAGCTCTTGTCACAGCTGAGAACTTTTCATATGCTTCACACATGAGGTTTTATAGCACAAGTGGTCCAAAAAAAGCTGCTTATATATTGCAGATGCCACTGTTTACTGGCAGGAAGGTTCTTAATAAATCAGAATGTTGCTATTTTTCATCAATTACATTCTTTAAAAGTGTTGATGGAATTGAAATTAGCACATAAACTTTTTTTTTTTTAAAGAAGAGAACCCCTCTATTTTGTACACAGGCATTTTTTAAAGAGAATTGTACATTTTAAATGTATATAATGTAGCTTGACTGTGACACTCTCCTCTAAAAATCTGTTTGTTGGCATTGTAAAGAAAAGTGCTTTAATACAAGTACTTGTAAGGAAATAGCAGTGCCTGTAACAAGACTGAAGAGCATTTAGTCCTGTGATGTAGCAGGTTGAACTGGGATGCTTGTTTTCAATGGATTAGTGCAGATCAGAGCAACCATTTCAGTTTAACAGTTAACACCAGTTTGCAGCTGGTGTTTTAAAATGTGCTGAAGCTGGGTGGGGACGGATGGGGACGGGACAGTTCCAACTCAGTCTTGTAAACCAAGAGATGCTCTTGGCATCCCAGTTCTCTGTGTTACCACACCAGGTCATTAACATGTAACTAGGAGCCCTTGTCTTTCACAAACAGATTTTGAGCAGTGACAACTTCAGTTTATTTTTACATGCTGAGTTTTATGTGAATTTGATTTTGAAGTAATTGTTTTTAATATGATCAGCAAAAATAAAGCTTTTGCTTAAACTTCAGTAGTTTGTTTGGGCTTTTGTTTGTTTTTGGTTTCTTTGATTCGTGGTGTGGTATCTGAAAAAAACCCACATTGATCTATTAAGATACATGTTTGCTAAAGTTTTTTGTGTCTGTAGCTGTGGATTGACTTACAAGCTCATCAGTGGTGTTTCTTTTAACCTGTCAGGGAATTATAAGGAAAGGAGGAGTCAGTTTAAAAGGAGATCTCTATTTCTGCCTTCTGCTTCTTGTTGTGCAGAAGTTTACATTCCCCCATCAGCCTGAGTGCACCTTTGTTCTTTCAGTCAGCTCTGTCTGTGTCAGCTGCTTTGCCTGCATGCCTGGACTGAAGAAAATCAAAGTGCTAAGAAGTGGGTGGCATGTCAGGGTAAGGAAAACTGGGCTTAAAACCTCAGTTGAAAGTAACTGCAATTACTAAGTTAGGGAAAAGCGATTACTGGATAGGATTATGGCTTCAGAGAAATGAAGTAGTTACAAGTGAACATTTCTGAGAATTCTAAGTCATGGAGTTGGCACAGCAGGACACCTGCTTTTGTGACTCTGCCTTTGGCCTTGCTTGCCTGGTGAGTGGGTTGCTGTTTCACTAGAGTGGTGAGCCTGGAGGTGATGGTACCCTGTGTGGTAAGGGAGTCCAGTGAAGTGGAAAGGGCCTATGCATTGCCATACATATATGTCTAAGGGAACAGTAATGATCATTTGCCTGCAGAAGTTATCTATCACAGGAAATGAAAATGCTGGTGATATTACATTAGAAGTGGCACCCCAATTACCGGGAGTTTGGAACTAGATCTTTAACGTTCCTTACAACCCAAACCATTCCATGGTTCAATAAAACCTTACCAGAAGTATAGTTCTTACCTTTCATGGAGTGAATGCTGTTTCTGAGAGTGGACATGAAACGTCTGCACTGTGCACACTGTATAGAACTGAAAACCTCCACCTGTTTTCTGGTGGGGAAATTCCCCCAGAGTAGGAGAAAATACTTTGAGAATGCTTTTACATTTCTAGTATTTCAGAAGAGATTAGCACTAGGATAATTTTTTTTTTAGTAGTTGTTTTAAAACATCAGATCTACCTCTTCATAGAGGTATCAAAACATAAGCAACAACATTATAGAGTGCCATGAGAAAAGTATTCTGTGCTCCATCACAGGAAAAGGAAACTTTTTGAAGAAAAGACTAAAGTTGCCAAACAGGGTTGGTACTTCAGCTTCTTTTGGGTTTTTTTGTGTGTGGCTGTAATTCACATTACCCACCCTTCTCCTCAAAAGGCCACCCAGCGCCACTATAGCCAAATATTTCAAGACATTTTGCTTTTATACCTTGAGGTATTTTGTCCTCCTGCCATCTGAATAAGAGTAGGAGATGGCAAGATGCATTTGTGGTCACAAGCAAGCAGACTACAGCAAAATCCTTCTATGACATCACTTGGAGGAGCAGCTTACTTACTAGTTGCTTGTTCAGGGTCCAGCCTGCACCTTCCTGTTAATGACCACCCTGCCTTACTGATGGAAGATTCTGGTTTTTCAGTGTGGCCATTTGCTTCTCTGTTTGTCCTCTGCATAAAGGATTTTAAGAGGGTCATGGTTCAGCAAGTTCACATCTTCAGTTCTGTCCTCAGGCTTGGCTGAAGAAGGGAAAGTTGAACATGCAGGAGTAATGCCTTGAAGAGCAGTTGTTGGATCACAAGCCCACCCTGGAAACCTGTATGAAGTATAAACAGAGAAACCAAGCAAGGGAAAAGGCAAGTTGTGAGCCAGTGATACTTGCCTTGTTCTTGTGGAAGATGCAGATGGCAAGAGTCCATGCAACAGCTGTGAGAAACATCTTTGTGCATGTTCAGAAGAAATACTCAAGAGAAATCCTAGGGCTGAGAAGCATGGCTGATCATAGACAGCTGTGGAAACATGCTCCAGCACTTAAACCAATTCATGGAATAGAATCATAGAATCGTTATGGTTGGGACAGACCTCTAACCATCAACCTGAGACTGCCATAGCCATTAAACCATGTCCTTAAGTGCCATGTGCAACACCTGGAGGTGTTTCTTGAACACCTCCACGGATGATTACTCCACCACCAGCCTGGGCAGCCTGTTCCAATGCCTGACCATTCTTGCAGGAAAGAAATTTTTCCTAATACCCAACCTAACCCTTCCCTGGCACAATTTTAGGCCATTTTCTTTCATTGTCTTTCACCTGATATTAGGAAGAAGAGACCAACTCCCACTCCAACCTCCTTTCAGGGAGTTGTAGAGAGCAATGAGGTCTCCCCATAGCCTCCTGTCCTCCAGACTAAATATCTCTACACACACAGAGCCTTCTTCACTCTGCACACCCAACTATTAATGTGACCAACTTGTCCTTAGAGCCCCAAGACCTGAGCTGTGCATGCATGAGCTTCTCTACTACTCCTAGGCCAAGCTTCTTTTGCTGCTTATATTGCCTGTTGGAGCCCTGTATTGCTAGACTGAGGTAGACTGAGGAGAAAGCCTTCTTGCTCATGTAGTTCAAACTGCAGAAAGTTCTAAACGTTAATCAATCTCCATTTAAAGCTTAAAATTGGATTAAGTGAATTTGTGTGAAAGTGGCTGTGATACCTGGCAGCTCCTTAGGAACAGAGGTGGAAATTAATGAGTTGAGAGAGCAAGAAAAAGGAGGAGTTCAACTCAGAGTCACATTAAAATTCAGATAATTTGCTTTTGGCAACACAGTTTGAGAAAAGCTCCATACTGGAGCTATTAATAGAAAAACCTTTCTGCTAGGAAGATAAATGATGCTCATTGCAAAGTTGTTAGGGGAAAAAAAAAAAAAAAAGAACCAAAGCAGAACTATTCTGCACTTTTTTCTGCTTGTTTCATAATCTTGTCAAGAGCCCTCTGAAAGCAAACTGCAGACAACAGACAGCCATCGGAGTTGGAAGGCAAGTGCTCCGCCTGTTTAGATCTGCTTATCGCAGCCTTCGGGGAATGGAGGTTTGCCAGATTAAAAATTCTCCATTTCCCACCAAAATAAAAGAGCTGAAAGTCTCAGCAGCAGATAGGACTGCAGCTGCTGAAGTGCAAACCATAGAATCATAAAATTGCTTTAGCTAGAAGCCGCCTGTAAGATCATGGAGGTCAACCATCAACCCAAGATCACTGTGCCCATCAAACTGTGTCCCAGAGGCCCATGTCTGCTCCATGTGCTGGAGCATATCCAGAGAAGAGCATCTAAGCTCATGAAGTGCTTCAGATACAATTCAGATACAATTCAGATACAATTCAGGAGTGTCTGAGGAAACACAGTCTCAAGGAGAAAAGGATGAGGGAGATCTCATGACAACTACCTGAAAGGAGGTTGGAGCCAGGTGGAGTGCAGTCTCTTCTTGCATGCAAGAACCTACAGGACATGGGGAAATGGGCTTCAGTTGTGCCAAGGAAGGTTCTGGATGGATGTTAGGACACACATCTTCATAAAAAGGGTTATCAGGCATTGGAACAAGCTGCCCAGGGAGGTGGCAGAGTCAGCATCACTGCAGGTATTCAAAAGACAGATGGATGTGCTGCTGAGTGGCGTGGTTTAGTGGCATTGTCTTAGCAGTAGCAGTGGGATTGTGAGCTTTAGGTGAGCAGTTGGACTTGATGACCTCAGAGGTCTCTTCCAAGCTCAAGAGCTCTGTGATTTTTCTGGTAATACTGAGACTACATTGCTACAGGCACACTGATTTCCATAGAATAATTCCTGATTTGTACTCACAGAATCAAGCCAAGAATCATCAAATTTTCCATTGAAGCTAATTTTTAGTTGTAGATTTTCATGTGCTTCTAGAATTAAGTTCCATATGAACTGTAAATGAGAAAAATAGTATCTGTGAAGAAGGAAAGAAAAAAGAAAAAACTACAAATTGACCATTTTTACATCCTCTTCTTTGACTATCCAAACCCATAGATTGAAACATTACTTAGCTTACCTAAGAGAAAAGCTAGATATACTAAATCACAGAAAGTTAGGGGTTGGAAAGGACCTTGAAAGATCATCCAGTCCAACCCCCCTGCAGGATTACCTAGGGTGGGTCACACAGTTCCAGGTGGGATTTCAGTGTCTCCAGAGAAGTGTCTCCACAATCTCTCTGGGCAGCCTGTTCTGTCACCCTCACAGTGAAAAAGTTTTTCCTTATGTTCTTGTGGAGCCTCCCCTGCTCCAGCTTGCAATCATTGCACCTTGTCCTATCATCAGACATCACTGAGCAGAGCCTGGCTCTGTCCTCCTGACGCACTTCACATCTTTATAAACATGAGCAAGGTCACCTCTCAGTCTCCTCTGAGCTAAAGAGCCGCAGCTCCCTCAGTCTCTCCTCCTAAGAGAGATATTCCCTTAATCATCCTTATGGCTCTGCACTGAACTCTCTCAAGCAGTTCTCTGTCCTTAAGCTGAGGGGCCCAGAACTGGACACAATGTTCCAGATGCACCTCACCAGGGCAGAGCAAAGGGGAAGGAGAACCTCTCTTGACCTACTAACCACAGCCCTTCTAATATATCCCAGGACGCCATTTCGCTTCTTCGCTACAAGGGCGTGTTGCTGACTCATGGCATCCTTCCATCCAGCAGGACCCCCAGGTCCTTCTCCTCTGTGCTGCTCTCTAACAGGTCAGTCCCATGCTAAGGAAGGTTTCCTATTATTTAAAATAAATGTTATTTATTTAATGCACTATTTAATGTGCAGCTCCTGCTTGGGCATCATTTTTAATCAGCTATTTCTCCATAGTAGAAGTTACTAGCAGAAGACAGCTTGGTTCTTCTCAAAGGTAAAAAAACCACCCCAGCACATCTATAATATTAAATGCATTTACAACACCAAGTGGCCCAAGCTGAGAGGCTTTTTAGGATGCAACAGAATGAAACTTGTACTTTAAAAAACACAAAAAACTGCTACCAGAGATTAATTTTCTTTTGAAAAAATACCAAATGCCTAAAAAAGAAAGTTCAACCCTTTAAATAATTTGTGCCTAGCACACGACCTGAAGAAAAATTAAGAGAGTAGTTTATCTGGTATTAGAGTAATTGACATTTTCAGCAACAGGTGTAAGATTCACAGCACTATCATCTAACTCCTCCTCCTTGTCTAATCAAGCACTGCTCCAAAATTCAGACTGCAGCTTACATTTCCTAAAAAACCTTCCTAGTAAAGGACATCAATTAATCACCTTCCCACACCTCAGAGCGCCAGGGCTGAGAAAGCTCTGACACAAAGGAATATTTAAAAGAGAAAAACTATTCTGAAGAGCAAAAGTCTCATTCTGCTACTATGCAAAAAAAGAGAGAAGCCAAGGCTATAATCTCCAGGTTCTGCTTTGCCTAACATTTTTAGTGCTAAGGAAAGCAAGAGCTTGCCAAGAGGTATTCTGCTGGAAATGCAAGACTTACAGATTCTGTGTATTCTAATTTCTTTAGGTTGATTTGTGTCCATCCAGAAGAAAAACTCCACTGAAGATTCATTTAGTCCCATAGTCATTGAGGGAGAGCAGATGTTATAGCTGGAATGGTGTGTCCCCAGGGGTATTTATTTGTCTCCAAAAATTCGTGCTTCCAAGGCTTCTGAAATTAAAGAGATTATATTTAACAGGACCTTTTATGAGTTTTCCCAATTAGAGTTTGAATCCACAGAAGCTCCCAGCTGTTGTGCACTAGCAAAGTTTGAAGACACAGCAGAAAGCAAGGGATCCAAGACAGAAGAATGCTTTCCAAGTAAGCAGCAGGCCAAGACTTTTACATCATGGAAGAAAGGATATTCTCCTGCGTTTGACACAGAGAGAAGCCCTGCTATCCTCTGCTCGATGATGCCATTTAGGCAGCTTGGCCCATTTGTGGTACGTGCCCGGCAGAGGGCTCTAACACGTCAAAGTTTAGTCAAAGGCGACTTTCAGCAGACCTAGAAACTGCAACTGGAGCAGCACACTGCTGCAGCCTGCTGTCCCCATCCACGTCCGATGGCCAGGGACATGCCACCGACACACAGATCTGTTCCTCTACCTAAGCTTCAGCCTGGGGCAACTCTGACATCCTTGTGGTAAGGGTAGCCTGGGGATGGAGAATTCTTTCTGGAGAATCTTTGCTTGAGCATTTTTTTTTTTTTTTGGTGTAGCGTACACTACAGATATTATTCTTAAGTGTCTTTATTAAGACTAATTAAAAAAAATTAATTTTCATTGCTATTTTAATAGGAAGCCCACAAATTTCCAATCTCACCCTTTACCTCCATGTCTTACCTGGAATTTTGGTGTTCAGTTCCTTTAAAGCAATTGATATTGTATAGAGTACTAGCAAACAAAAAAAAAGAAAATCCACAGCTGCCTGAAGGGAGGTTGTAGCAAGGTGGGTGTTGGTGTTTTCTCCCTGGTAACACAGGATAGGATGAGAGGAAATGGCCTCAATATGCACCAGAGGAGGTTTATTGAATCATAGAATGATTTAGGTTGGAAGAGACCTTAAAGATTGTCTGGTTCCAACCCCCTGCCATGGGCAGGGACACCTCCCACTAGCCCAGGTTGCTCAAGGCCTCATCCAAACTGGCCTTTAACATCTAGGTTTAAGGTGGGTATTAGAAGAAACTTGAGGCACTGACACAGGTTGCCCAGGGAGGTTGTGGATGCTCCCTGCCTGGAGGTGTTCAAGGCCAGATTGGACAAGGCCTTGAGTGACCTGTGCTAGTGGGAGGTGTCCCTGCCTATGGCAGGGGGTTGGATCTAGATGATCCTTGAGGTCCCTTCCAACCTTACCATTCTATGATTCTATTTCTGATAGAGCCCAGGATGCCATTGCCCTTCTTGGCCACTGAGCACACTGAGCACACTGCTGGCTCATATTCAGCTGGCTGTCAACTCGTCCTAGGCTTTTTGGCTGCAGTTCTCCCCCAGTTGGCATTTTATGTTTCACACAATTTACAGCAGCTTTGACCTAGAATGAGCCATTATCTGAGCTGTACAAAGTATACTGAATAAAACCCAGTCTTCCTGAAACTGCTAGCTATGTACAACTCTAATGCAGAGTCCCCAGTGCAGACTACAATATCTTAGATATTAGGTATCTTAGATATATGCAAAATACCTACTCTAATTGCATTCATTAATATTTCTGATAACAAATGCCTGTATTTAGAGATGTGATTATAAAAAGGAAAGATAATATAAAAATACTACTTCTATTATAATTATTTTATTAAGTGCACCTGGTATTATTTTATGCCATTTTAAAAAATGGGACTAAATGAACCAAACAAAATGAAGTATTTCTTCTTGGCATTGTGAAAACTCACCATTAATATTGGAATGGTAACAGTACTATAGATAATAAGACCTACTGAATTACAGTAGCCTGACATTTTCAATGCTGAGGCTGCATCAGGTCTCTTCATTATACATATTTAAGACTCAGTTTGACAGGGTGCTGGCCCATCTCATTTAAACTACACTATTACCTAGAAAGGTCAAACCAGATGATACTTTGGGTCCTTTAGGGTTGGACTTGATTGTCTCTAGAGGTCCCTTCCAACCTCTAAGGTTCTGTGATTCTTTCCAACCTGGCATTCTGTGATGTCTGTTTTGGGAAGTTAGAGAATATGAGATCAGAGATAAGCAAGCTCCTCCACAAATACATCTGCCTAAAATGTCTTCATCAAATTAGTCCTGTGCTGTACCTCTGTATGCTGTTACAGAAAAACATGATTTCCACAGCTGCTTCTAAGTGAAATGCTAATTAGGAAAATAAGAAAATAGGATTAAATAAAAACCCCATCAGCAAAACTAGCTTTAAATAGTGATGGATTGAAATAGCACAAGTGGAATGGGCATTGAAATATTACGTAGGTTTGGTGATCCCTACCTGCCTCTCTACCCGAATGCCTTTGTGCACCGCACCTGCTTTGTCTGCCTGGCTTATTTGCAGCAGCTTGGAGAGGGAGCACCCTGCAAGCTTCCTCCCACTTCAGGAAAGCATCATCACAGGTCAGGAGTATGATTTCTGTGAATGATAAATAAATGAAGGTGGTGTGACTTGAGTCTGACTCGATCTGTATTTATGGCCGGGTTGTGTTGCTGTAATAGTCACGGGTCTCAACGTGCTGGGAGAATATGCATGCAATAAACACACCAGGGTCTATTAGATTTTGTGATTTAAAATAAACAACACAGGAGAATATTTTTCATCTCTCTTTAGAGAAAATGAGCACAATCACTAGAGCAATTGCTGTCAGTATCTGGAGGTATGCTGTTCATACAGACATGTACACCCAAATCACAGAATCCTAGAATACGAGGCTGGAAGGGTCATTTGAGCCAATCTCTCCTGTGAAACTAATGCAGAAAGGAGTCCTGCTGAAAGCTGTTACACTTCATAAATAGAGTGACTGAGCTTGTATGGCACTGAGGAAATCACACTGGAGCTCTCTGTTACAAGGTCCAGGTAAGACTGCCAGTAAATTGATTCCTGAGTAGGGCAGTATTCAGAGTTCATTGTAGGGAGAGGCTGAGGATGCCTGCTCAGCATAAACTTATACCAAAGAGCAGATCAGCAACAATAGCCTGCATTTAAAAACAATGTCTTAGTACTTCAGAAGAGACAGCATCAGGAAAAGATTAACAAGGGGAGTAAGGATGAAGGGCTTCACCATGCTGGCTAAAAGGAGTGAACTTAAATTGCCTGAGGACAAGTCCTTAGTTAGTGTGCATTGATTGGACAGGTCCCCAAGGATTCTCTCACTATGGTCAGATAAGATAGTGCCACTTGTCATCTTCAGGCAGGTGATGAGCAGACATGGCTATGAAGAGCACCTTAGGACAACTAATGAACAGCTGTCCCAATATGAAGTTGCTGTGATTGCAGGAAGAAGTCTCAAGAAGGGACAGACACTTCCTTGGCATCTCACAAAACCTCTGGATTTGAACTTTTACCTTTTAACTATACTCCTGGGATTCTTTACTACTATTATATAAAGCATTTAAAACTACAAAAGAGACACAGAGTGGTTTAACAATGAGAATAAGCCAACATCCACACTGTAGTCCTGATATCTGAGAGTTCAGATTTGGCTTCTTACAGCTCAGTGGGAACTTGTTGCAAATTGGCATTTCAAATAGCTGCTTTGCAATTTTTGTCTGAGGAAAGCTCCAATGAAGAAAAAAAAAAATCCCACTTGTGCCTGAGCTGTTATGAGCCCTGACTGATGCAGAGGATTCCCTTTTAATGATCCCATAACTCAGAATCAAATAATTATTTGGTTGGAAAAGACCTCTAAGATCATTGAGTCCAACAATCAACCTAAGACCATCATGGACATTAAACCATGTCCCCAGGTACCACGTCCACGTGTTTCTTGAACACCTCCAGGGATGGTGGCTACACTGCCTCTCTGGGCAGCCTGTTCCAATGCCTGACCACTCTTTCTGCAAAGAACGTCTTCCTAATGTCCAGCCTAAACCTGCTCTGGCACAGTTTGAGACTGTGTCCTCTTGTTCCGTCACTGGGTGCCTGGGAGAAAGCTTATTAATTCTAATTCTGAGTGCAGAAAACATAAAATCTAGTATTAAATTAGCTCTGTAAGGGGCAAAGATAAAAAAATGAATAAAAAAATCAACTTATAGTGTTCTGTAACTAACTTCACTTGCCAAATCTCAGTTTAGCCAGCCTCTTGCTGACTTCTGTGCCACGTGCAAAGTTAAAAGTTAAACTTGAGCTGACAAACCACTGATCTTGCTCTCTTCATTATTTATTTACTCTGTATTCCCCTAGCACTATTTTCATAAGTAGCAAAAAAAAATGTCATAAATCAACAGGTTTTTTTACTTAACTCTGTTCTGATCTTCACATGTGGTTTCCAAGACAACAGGCAGATATTTTACCACTACTTTAACAGTAAACTTTTCAGTGTATTCCTTATTGAAGTGAAGCAGAAAAAGTCAGATTTCAAATGATTATTTGCATTACCATTTGCATTGCTGTGTACATTAACTCATCTTAACTCTCTACAACCTATGTGAAAGGAGGTTGTAGTGAGTTTGGGATCTGTCTCTTCTTCCCTGAAACTAGCAATAGGATGAGAAGAAATGGCCTCAAGTTGCACCAGGAAAGTTTTAGGTTGGATATTAGGAAAAATTTCTTTACTGAAACAGGCTGCCCAGGGAAGCAGTGAAGTCATCATTCCTGGAGGCATTCAAAAAACGTAGAATTATAAAGGTTGTAAAAGATCTCTAAGATCAAGTCCAACCTTCTACCCATTGCCTCCATCACAACACATAGATATGGCACTTTGGGATGTGGTTTAGTGGGCATAGTGGTGGTGGGTTGATGGTTGGACTTGATGATCTCCGAGGTCTTTTCCAACATTGCCGATTCTATGATTCCACCCTAAAGGACTGTAAAGCAGCATTCCTCAAGATTTCCATTTGAAATCACATTCCATGATAATAAATGTACTGTACTGTCTGAAAGAGAGGAATTATAGCAATTCCAGGCAGAACTATAAATGTGCTTTTCTCTTTGTTTCAAGTCAATTTGTCATCTACATTTCTCACATTTATGTAAATCTATGTCAAAACCATATGGATCCAGAGTTCAAGAAAAACCGAAAGCCATTGCTTCAGCTGCTATTTCCCCCCTTCTAGCATTAGACAAAAGCAAATCAAGCAGATCTTTCAATGACCTCTGGTATTTACAGTTGTAACACTTTGTGGACTTGCCTGTGACTTATGGTTGGGTCAAATAAATGGTCTTCATGCTTTTTCTCTCTTTCGGTTCCCAGGTGTAGAAGGAGGACGTGAGTTAACCTCGCAGTTAACCGCAGATGCGCAGATGTCCAGGATGCTGTTCGCAAAGGCCTGCTGGTCAATAAACGTGAAATCAAGAAATATGAAAATCCACTTGTGACGTGGGTGAAGCCAAACACAAATGATACTGCAAAATACTGCAAAGTAACTTTGACCACAGTGCCACTGTGCTAGGCATTTGACAAGTGTGCCTGGTGTAGAATTAGCTTTCCAGGATGTTTAGCTGTGTGCTACCAAAGCACTTCATACAAAATCTCTACAGAAGCTGTTTGGCCAGCTAGCGATCTCACAAATTTATCTATTTTTAAATGGATATATACTATGGTAACCTAGTGTGCTAGTTTGAGGCCATCTGGAATATTTTAGTGAGAGAAATTAGATCATTAGCTGTGAGAAGAAAATAATAGTGATGTCTTTATCACTATTTTGTTACTGACATAGCTCTTGCAAACCAGGGATTTTCTCTCATGCTCTAAAAGGATTAACACCAACCCTGAATACCAGGCTACAAATAATTTTACATAAGAGCAAAATGGAGTTAGTGTGAGTATGGATGCCATAAAAAAAGAAAACAAACTGGTGCTCACCAGGAAGTCCTCAGCTCCAGCAGAATGTGGTACTCACATGGGAACAGTAATAAATTAAGGACCATCAGAGGAAAGTTCTGGAGCACTTAGCTATGAATAACAGCACTGGAATAATCAACACTGTAATTAGCAAGACTTAGACAACTCTCAACACATTTGCAAGAACAGCAGTCAGTTAGATGTGAGAACTGAGAAACCAAATGATGTCCTGGTGGCTTTTACCATCAGCTGCTGAACAGACCCTTGCTGAGCTACCCTTCAGGTCCCTCAGGTTAACAGGAGATTTATGGGCCTTGAATCTAAAAGGTATCAAGTGAGAAGGCAAGGAGACCAATGTTGCTTTGGTTTTGACATTCCTGAGGGGTTTTTTAAAGTAACTCTTTAGAAAACAAAAGCAGCAAAGAACCTTTTTAAACACTTCTGAAAATCCTTGAACAACTGCATACAACAATTTCTTTATGAGGCAAAAGATTATGTTCTACCTGGCAAGGCCAGAGAGCTGCTAACTGTCTGGTGTTTTCTAGAATATTTGCTTTTCTTTTCACAACTAGAGAGGTGGTGCTGAGGGACATGGTTTAGCACCAGACTGGATAGAGTCAGGTAATGGTTGAACTTGATGATCTTAAAAATCTTCTCCAACTGCATTGATCCTGTGACTCTGTTTTTAAGCAAGATTCCTTGAAACTTTCTCTACTCTTTAAAATATGATTTATATATACATCTTAGAGAGGTGTCTTGGTGGTTTTTTTTTTCCTGGATTAACACAACCAATTGTTCAATGGCATAAATAACTGAAATCTCAAGGAATCCAAATCCTGAGAATTTAGGACAATAAAAATGGTACCAGATATTCCCATATTTTAACAGATAAGTCCTTTATAATAGTACCATTAAAATATGTTACACTGTGGTAGGTTAAAATTACCCCCAAATTAAAATCACCAGACTAGCTCAGAAGATTTGGATGCAAAACAAAGCTAAATATTTGCAGCAAGCTGAAATCTAAAAGCATAAACCACAACATATATGTATGAAAATATATTTACAAATATTTACAAAGTAGAGACAACACAGGGACCCTCTTAAGGACCACAAGCACCCTTCTGGACAAGCCCAGAGGGGTTTCCAACAGCCTTCTTTCCCCTCCTCTTCCTCTCTCTCTCTCATTACCACCCAGATAGCTTGTGCCAGCAAGGAGGTCAGGACAGAGATAAGGGCTATGCAAAGCAGAGTTGCAGAGGAGAGGAGAGGAGAAGAAAGAGACAGAATTGTTTATGCAACTGAATTTTATCCCCATTAACATGCAAATGGAATCATATAGATTTATCTTTGTTAGTCTTTTTGCATCCAATAGCCAATTGTTTACTTTATTACTTCCCCCACCCCCATTCAATGGAAAGTCAATCCCTTGTTTACAGTTAGACATAAAAAAACTAAGCCTTAAACCATAACACAAACTAAGTACCAGGAAAGACTTGAGGTGATGAGGAGCAGCACTGAGTGTTACGCCTTTGGCTCATAGGCCTGGGATATTCAAAAGGAAGGAGTCTCTTCAGAGACTGATAGAACAGTTTGTGTTGGAAGGGCCTTTGAAGATCATCTAGTTCCAACCACCCTGCCATGGGCAGGGACACCTTGCATTAGACCACCTTGCTAAAGACCTCATCCAATCTGGCATTGAATACCTCCATGGAGTGGGCACCCATGATCTTGCTGAGCAACCTGTTCCAGTCTCACAATGCTGTTGATAACAAAATCTTAAGCTCCAGTTCTATGGGGGAGTACAAGGAGCACTTACCAAAGAGGAGTGCTGCAAGGGCCATAATGAATACGTAAGTGGGCTAAGAGCACAATCTCTTGTTTTATGATACCAGAGTCGCTGCATGGTCTCCAAAGCAGCACTCTAGGATCTCTTTTGTTTTTGTGATTTGTGTGAAGCATGTAGTTCAAATATGTTTACATTTCACTATGTATGTTTGGAGTATAGTTTCTTAATCACTTGTAAATAAGGACTTTTTACAAGGGCCTGTTGTGATAGGATGAGGGAATGGCTTGAAGCTTGAGGAGCAGAGATTTAGAATGAGGAAGAAATTCTTTCCAGTGAGGGTGCTGAGACACTGGAACAGGTTGCCCAGGGAGGCTGTAGATGCCTCCTCCCAAGAGGTGTTCAAGGCCAGGTTGAATGAGGCAAATCTGGTCTAGTGGAAGGTGTCTCTGACCACATTTAATTGCATGAATAAAATTCAAAAGCTTTCCTTCAATATAGCATTTATGAAATATAAAGAACTCAGACAAATTCAACAAAATAACTTTTCAATTATTTTTCCTAATGCATAGAGATATAAATTATTTTAGGAAAAATTAGATGAATAAACAGGCTGTGAAATCAACATAGTATTAGAAAACTTTCTGTGATTTCCTTCTGAAAAAGTGTCCTGCTCTAACCTGCCTATAAGAAAGTTCATTAAATTTACGTGAGCAGGAGCATACTGAGGAATAAAACCAAATCCAAAAACTCAACAAAACTATTTTATGGGCTCTATAGGGATTACAAATCTCTTCCACCACCTTTGTTTACAGGAACAACACCCCCAGAAATGTACTGGAATGCTGAAGTGTGGAAAGCACCAGGACTGCTTTCAGTTTACAGAAGGGATACAATTCAAGGCTGTATGATTTCAGAGCATAAAAATTATTTGGAGAGACAAATCTGATTTTGACAAAGCATACAAAAACACTCCATGATCAGGTCATTTAAATTGTCCCAACTGAATTTTGATGAACTTGCCACCTACAAAAATTCTGGTTTCAGAGAGTGCTATGTATCTGCTAAGCATTAATGTATGTATGTATGAATGAATAAATCTCTTATGCCAAGAAAATAGAAAGCACATATTTTTTTCAGAAGCTGACTCATCACATATTGGTTTGAGTTCCACATATGACAGCTTGCTTTTTTTTTTTTTTAGTTAAAATGTTGCTATTTTAGTAACTTTAAAATGACACAAAGGATTAACTGACAGCTTATGCTTTTTCCTCTTGACTGTTTAAATGAAAAAGGCCATCAGCCTTTGAAAGTTTCTTACTCCTAGGTACCTAATCCATATGCTTTCAGCAAAGAGATGATTGTTTTGATATAAACCTCAGAAAGAAGTCTCTTCCCAACACAAGGGCTAATTAAAACTCTGTAATAATAATATTAACTATAGAATATATTTCCTTAAAAGAGGGGAAAAAAAACCTTTTTGGGAAGAGTTCAGTCTTTTTCATCATCAAACCCACACAACACAAATATCACTTAGATGCCAATAAAGGATGGCTTTAAGGACAACAGAAGTGTGAGGGGACTGTGTTTACTCACCTCAACATGCAGACTGGAGTCCATCTTCTCATTCAGGCTGGATTTGGTGCATCAATTCTCATTTTACACCAATCTATTAATTATTATTTACATCTTATTTATGGCAAAAATCCCTAGTCATAAAGCAGAATCCCACTGTGCCTGGCACTACACAAACACGAAATTAAAGCCCAGGTTTCTCCAGATTAAAATGCCAGGCTCCTTCAAAGCAAGATAAAAATACCATCAAAATTTTTGTAGAGCAACTCTTTCACGATGTTATCAACAGGTAATCTGGCATTTGTATAATGGTCTTTACAGATTTATAAAGTATTTAAGTCAAATAAGACACAAATCCATAAAATGTGCAGCAGGAGGTGAAGTATTTTTTAATTCTTTTCCCATGAAAAACCTACATTCAAACTGACTTGGTCTTGTTCGCCTTGCTTCTTCTAACATTGTCTTTCCAGAGCAGAAAGTATTTCTTCAGTCTAGAAGTAACAGAAATAATTATTTAGGGATAGCAATTTTACCAGGACCATCAGACCTGCCATTGCAGGAGCTCATCAACAGCATTCACACTGTTGGGAGCCAGATGCAGATCTACATAGGCAGTTTCCACCGTCTAAATCTGTTTCCAAACATTGCCTCTACACCTCTTCCTCAGGCTGAGCAGATGTGTGAGAAGTATAGCTAAAGCTGAGAGGCCTGTTGTAGTACACTAAGTAAATCACAGAATCACAGAATTAACCAGGTTGGAAAAGACCTCTAAGATCACTGAGTCCAACCTGTCACCTAACACTTTCTAATTAAGTAAACCACAGCACTAAGTGCCTCATCCAGTCTCCTTTTAAACACCTCCCAGGACGGTGAATCCATCACCTCCCTGGGCAGCCCATTCCAATGTCCAATCACTCTTTCTGTGAAGAACTTCTACCTAATATCCAGACTAAATCTGTCCTGGCACAGATTGAGACTGTGTCCTCTTGTTCTGTCACTGCCACTGTCACCGGGAGAAGAGACCAACCCCAACTGGCTACAAACTCCCTTCAGGAAGTTGTAGAGAGCAATGAGATCTGCCCTGAGCCTCCTCTTCTCCAGGCTGCACACCCCCAACTCCCCCAGCCTCTTCTCACAGGGCTGTGCTCCAGGCCCCTCACCAGCCTTGGTGCCCTTCTCTGGGGATGTTCAAGCACCTCAACATCTCTCTGGAATTGAGGGGCCCAGAGCTGGACACAGTACTCAAGGTTTGACCTAACCAGTGCTGAGCACAGGTGAAGAATGACTTCTGTGGTCCTGATGGCCACACTATTCCTGATACAGGACAGGATGCCATTGGCCTTCTTGGTCACCTGGGCACACTGCTGGCTCATGACTGCCAGCAGTACCTCCAGGACCCTCTCTGCATGGCTGCTCTCCAGCATTAGTATTACCTTGTTTTAAACCCAACCAGAAGCATCCTCACTGTACCATAATTTCATAAACATTTTTGTGTCCAATATAAATAGTACTATCAGCTAACTGTGCCTTATATGAACTGCATCGAGCACCACTCTTGGCCAGTTAGGCTTCTTATGAACTTGTTCTTAGGACTTCCTATATAAATTTGACCTTGGTACCAGGTGTTTCTTGTTGGCATGTGCATTAAGCATGAGATAACAGCAAAAACCTTGCAAATACAGAAACAGGTTGGGAGCAAATGGGCCCAGAATCCACAACTCACTGATGGTCAATTACTGGGCAGGGATAAACACAACCATCAAAGCTGAGGAAACATTACTTTTCCTTTAAGAGGAGAAACAGACAAACAGCCAAGTAAGGAAAACCAATACAGAAACAAGTAATAATCCCCCCAATCCAGCCAGGCTACAGGATAAAACATCTGCTGCAGTCACCCAAAGTATTTATTAAGCTTTTGCAACACCCAGCCCTGAGGCAGAGGCAAATTGTCTAGAAACAACACAATACATTTATAAATGGGGAAGATCCCCAGTGTGGCTGGGAAGGAAGAAGAGATGCAACATGTTCATTATCATTTCAGCTCCCCTTGGTAGACAGCTTTTGAGTCTTACCTCCTCAATCTCAGTAACTAAAGCAATCAAGAAATCTGCTAAACATCACATCAGCAATGTGGTACTGTATGCTCACAGTGAGAGACTGTGAAGGATTCACTGACTAATGGCTGATAATGGATATGAACAGAGCATTAGAATAAAGTGTGCAGTTAAAGAATGAGTTTAGAAAAATCTAGTTTAAAAGTTTAAAATTGGCCTATCTGTCTTCTGAATATTCCCATTTCAGTAGTCTAATTCTCCACCTGACACATACATACACATGTTCAGTAACAAGAGAAGCTACTGGAATTTTGCAGAGCAACGCAATGCAATAAGGTCATCACTATTTTGCTTAATTCTTTTGTGGAATATGGCAATGGCAAACATAAAACACTGTTTAAAATAAGTGTGAATCATAGAATGGTAAGGTTGGAAGGGACCTCAAAGATCATCCAGTTCCAACCCCCTGCCATAGGCAGGGACACCTCCCACTACCACAGGTTACTCAAGGCCCCATCCAACCTAGCCTTGAACACCTCCAGGGAGGGAGCAGCCACAACCTCCCTGGGCAACCTGTGCCAGTGTCTCACCACCCTCACTGTAAAGAACTTCCTCCTAACATCCAGTCTAAATCTTCCCTCTGCCAGTTTAAACCCATTGCCCCTTGTCCTGTCATTGCAGGACCTTGTCAATAGTCCCTCCCCAGCCTTCCTGTAGGCCCCCTTCAGATACTGGAAGGCTACTATCAGGTCCCCTCGAAGCCTTCTCTTCTCCAGGCTGCAGAGCCCCAACTCTCTCAGCCTGTCCTCACAGCAGAGCTGCTCCAGCCCTCTGATCATCTTCGTGGCCTCCTCTGGACCCGCTCCAACAAATTAATTTCATGATGCCATCAGTGTGATGACTGATGCACACACAACAACCTTGCATGTGCCAATCCAATGTGAGACACAGAATCATCTACCAAACTAGAATAATTTCTGGCAATTTTCCATACATGAAAGCCAAAACCAAAGCAGAAACAAGATTCTCCCATTAAAAAGTAATAAAAATAAAATAATGAACCCAATGTGTATGAGATAGATGCTTAATATTTGTCTAAGCAAGAGGTTACAATTCAGCAGCCATGTTTTTGCTGTTTTCAAAACAGCCAAAAGTATGAGACAAATTCCCCACTAAAGATGTCCTTTTATTTCACATTATATAGTTTATTGCAATGCACTCTATGAGGTGAGCAATACTAGCTATTTATAGAGTAAATATAACTTGAAAGAGAACAAATTAACTTGCCTCCTAAAATGTGGTGCATAGAAAGATATCAATAAAGACATTCTTACCCTTCCTAAGGTTTAATAAGCAAGAAGAATCATAGAATGGTTTGCAACGGAAGGAATCTCAAAAAAATAATGGCAGAAAAGAGAACCTTCAGTTCATTTACTGATTTAGACATAAGAAGCAAAAGACTACTCAAAATCCTTTAGGTGTTGTAATTTTGAATGCCTGTGGAATTAACACAGTATTGAGTTTGTATTTTATAATGCAAAGCAATTGAAAGCATTATATTTCAATTGGTTAAATTATCCCCTCCTCCCCCCATTTCCTTACCTGAAATTGTAAAAGAAGTTAATATTTAGCAGGTTAAAAAACAGATGCCTTTCATGTAGCCATTGTGGCACTGGTGTTGTTTCCATTTCTCCCAATTTATTGCCTGCAGAAAACTATGGGGAAAATAAGAAAAAAAATATTAAAAGTATTTTTCAAAAAGAATTTGAGAGCTATTACCAAAGCCAAAAAAGATGAATATCGATGACTTCAGTGGTGACAAAATTCGCCATGTTTTATTTTGTCTACCAATATAGTTTTTGTTTGATTTTGAACAAGAATACAGCTCCTACATGGTTATTATTTTAAATTTTAAGATGTTTCTATAATTTAAAACATACCATTATGGTACATTACCCAGGAAAATAATTCAGGCAGATGTTCAAATCTATCCACAGTTAGGAAGGCCCCTCAGCACATTCTAAAATCCATTTAATGAAAGCTCACAGAATATTATTTTTTTGTTTAAAAGAAGTGCTTTCACACACACACACACAAAAAAAATGTAAGGAGAATAAACCCAAATGTATTTATTAACTGTTAGCAAGTAAAACTGAAATATCAATTTCTTTTTATCATTACAAGGTACGATGCTGAATAAGAGGGCAAAAAATTGGACTTGAGCAACCTGGTTTAGTGGGAGGTTGGTACTAGATGATCTTTAAGGTCCTTTCCAACCCAACCCATTCTATGATTCTATGACTTGTGTAAAGATTTCCCACACAACGTGGAAGGAATAACTACCCAGAGGGTAGAGATGCCATAACTCTTCTGCCACACCTTTCCAGTAGGCAAACAGCATCTCACAACTAAACCAACGAGATGCTAAGCCAATAGATTTTCATTCTCCAAAGATAATATTAACACCTGTGTGAAAGGTTATAAAATTTACAAATTTTAAATTAGCACAATTCCTTTTCAAATTCTAGACTAGAGTCTGACAGGGAAGGGCACAGTAAAGTGGCAGATGACAGATTCTTCATTATCTTTCATAGAAGTATAAGAGACAGATGACTGCCTAACGTGCACTAATTGGTTTGAGTGAGTACTTCTGTGGCTTAGCCAAAGCAAGTAGTAAATCTTTTATTAAATAAGTTTTGAAGCAAATCATTTTGTATTTACATCAAGATGATGCTAGAGTAAAAATTCTGAAGGTAAAGGAACAAGGCTGTGTCTTTTTTTTTTCCTCCAGTCAGGTTCCCAGCATTTAATCTTTTCTTCCAGTTTAGATTTATAAAAGCTGAATATTTCTACTAGCAGGAAAAAACCCCAAAACATCTCCCCCATTTTAACAACAGTAATTGCATCGGTTCCCAAGATATGTCTAATTTTCTGACATTCAAATCATGTGTCTCATGCACACAACAAAAAAAATTTTACTTCAGCATCCAGCAACAATCCAATTATGTAAATTATGCAATTATCACTTCTTCCATGTAAGTTTAGTGTCATATCAGTTCTAACATTTACTGATGCTAAAGAGAAAGAGGGCTTCAAAGTTGAATTTTCTTCAAATGCATTTGAGAACTGATGAAACATCAGGCAACGTGGTGCTCATACTCTTAAAAAGGGTTTTTAGTGCTTCTTTTAGGAAAATCAGTATTCTGTGCTCCTGCTCAGATGGATTATCACTAATCTGACTGAACATTAACCTGGCAAGCAGATAAATACACCTATAAAGTATTTTCATTACTTTTCAGCTAAATTACTGAGATGATCCAACATACTGGCCGTGAAATCACCAGTGCCATGGCAATGGAGAGGGTAGCTCAGAGTCACTCTCTCCTCAGCCTTAAACCAGTTGTGGAATCTCATTCTGACTTAGAATTCCCCACACCCCCCTCCCCCCCCAAAAAAGGAAATGTTGCTGTGACTAAATAAAGACTAATCAATGAGATACTGAGGGTTTACCTATTTACAATGCAAAGAGTAAGAGAGAAGAAAAAACAAAGACCACTCACAAGCATTACCACTTTCCACATGTAACCATCAGCAGAAGGTAAGCCCTCTTCCGAGACCAGAACATGCAGAATGTGAGTGTAATCCCCATTATGTGTGGATTATTGTGTGCTAAATTTTGTCACCTAGCTTCTGATACACTTAGTCTTGAATGAAGTTCAAGAAAAAGGATGAGCTATATTCAACTCAAAGCCAGCAGAGGACTTGTCTTTAGGTGGGACCATTAAGCTCTCCTCCGAAGAATTACTATGGGACTACGACACAGTAATATATGAAGGCAAAATGTTCTTTCTGTGGAAATGTCTGGGTTCATGTTGTTTTGTGTGCAGTACAATATGTTACCTTAGACACAAATGAAGCTGTAACAGTCCAATATGCTTCATTTTTCATAGCTGTATGTGTAGAGACAACCTGTAAATCGTATGGGTTGTAAGGAGCTTTCAAGTTGTCCCTGTTTCGATGAAGACAGTATATGAATTCTCCACTATCTTCTAGCAGCAAAGGTTTCTGTCAAAAGAGAAAATTATTTCTATGTAGATATATAATTATTTCATTATTACAAGTTACATATCTATATATTTCACTAAAAAGATAAATATCCATAGATTCTTATAGCACAAAAATGACTGGGGGACTTGAACATTTCCCCTATGAAGAAAGACGGAGAGTCCTGGGGATGTTTAGTGTGGAGAAAAGAAGACTGAAAGGAGATGTGATCAATGTATACAAATATCTGAGGGGTGGGTGTCAAATGGATGGGGCCAATCTCTTTTCGCTGGTCAGCAGCAATGGATACAAATTGGAACATAGAGGGTTTCATCTCAACATGAGGAGAAACTTCTTTACAGTGAGGGTGATGGAGCACTGGAACAGGCTGCCCAGAGAGGCTGTGAAGTCTCCTTCTCTGGAGACTTTCAAAACCTGCCTGGACACTTTCCTGTGTACTACCCTGGGTGATCCTGCTTTGGCAGGGCAGTTGGACTCAATGATCCCTGGAGGTCCCTTCCAACCTCTAAAGCTCTGTGATTCTGATATAGAATATTTTGTAATAATACTGAATTGACTAGGGAGTTATTCTATTATTTTTCTACCCTATTATTTCTATTTTATATAATTATTTTTCAGTTCCACAAGCAGCTACTAAGATACTACTATTTCTTGTCGAGAAAAGCCTTGTGCAGCCTTGTTAGTGTTCCATTTTATTTATCCAACCTTTTGGTAACTAAGTTTTTTAATCTATCAGAAGTGGTAAGCAATGTTAAGCTTAAAAAAATACCATAAAGTTCTTCAGGAGTAAACACCTAATAGTCAAAGACTGTAGATACCTGGCTGGTTTGGAAATGCACAAATTATTGCTTGAAGAAATTTTAAGAAGCATTGCAGTTGACCACAAGTTAAAATTTTGCAGCCATATCTGTAGCCTCAATGGATAAAAATCACAGAATCACAGAAAATTAGGGGCTGGAAGTGACATTGAAAGATCATCTAGCCCAAGCCCTGTGCCTGGGCAGGATCACCTATATCAGATCACACAGGAACACATCCAGGCAGGTCTTGACTATCTCCCGAGAGGGAGATACATAACACATATTTTGAATGTGTATCCAAAATATTCCACAACACTGTGCACATTGAAATCACTACAACCTTTTGTTTATTGATTTTTTTTTTTCTCCCCATGATAAAGTATGTACAAAAAGTTATGATTAAACCAGATACCTACCTGTCTGCCTTTGAATGTGCCAAACTGTTAAGAGAACACAGGCAATGTCCCATTTGGCTACATCAAGAGCAGGCTATCCAGTACCACTCACAACAAATACTGGCCTTGTATTTGGCAAATCAGTTCAGGTAAGACATGATCACTATTTGATTTAGAATTGTAGAATGCATTGGAAAGGATCCCTAAAGGTCATCTTGTCCAGCCTTCCTGTGGTGAGCAGGGACATCTTAAATTAGATCAAGTGGCCCAAGGCCCCACTGAGTCTGACCTTGAATATCTCCAACTGGTTCAAATATTTCTCTACTCATTGCAAAGAACTTCCTCCTTAAGTCCAACCTAAATCTATCATACTCTAGCTTAAAACCATTGCCACTTATCCTATCACTAGAAGTCCTTCTAAACAATCCCTCCCCAGTCTTCCTGTAGGTCCCCTTCAGATGTTGAAATGCAGCTATAAGGTCTCCCAGGAGCCTTCTCTTCTCCAGACTGAATGATCCCAGCTCTTTTAGCCTATCTTCAAAGGAGAGATGCTCCAGCTCTCTGTTCATTTTTGTGGCCCTCCCCTAGACCTGCTTTGGGAGGTCTATGTCCTTCCTGTACTGGGTGCCTCCAGGGCTGAACACAGCACTCCAGGTGAGGGCTCACCAGAGGAAAGCAGAGTGGCAGAATCACAGTATCACAGTATCGCAAGGGTTGGAAGAGACCTCAGAGATCATCAAGTCCAACCCATCACCACAGCCCTCAAGACTAGACCATGGCACTAAGTGCCATGTCCAAACGTGCCTTGAACGCCTCCA
>VWZE01024848.1:144776-258114 GCA_013396675.1 Eubucco bourcierii
TTTGGTCTGTTCAGTCTGGAGAAGAGAAGGCTCTGTGGAGTCCTTAGAGTAGCCTTCCAATACCTAATAGGGACATACAAGAAAGCTGGGGAGGGACATTTTACAAGACCTTGTAGTGATATGATGAGGGGGAATAGACTGAATCTGGAAGAGGGGAGATTTAGACTGGATATTGGAAAGAAACTTGTTACAATGAGGGTGAGGCACTGGATCAGCATGCCCAAGGAGGCTGTGGATGCTCTTCCTGGAACCGTTCAAGGTCAGGTTGGATAGGGCATTGAGCAACCTGGTCTAGCAGAAAGTGTCCCTATCCATGGCGGGGACATTGAAACGAGATGCTCTTTAAGGTCCCTTCCAACCAAAACCATTTTATGATTCTATGAAAGAGAGAAAGCCTGGATCACAGCAAAGCAGCACTGCTGAGCAACATCTAAAATCCTGGAGTCTTATCAACACTGTGTTCTAGCCACAAGTACAAGGCACAGCAATGTATGGACTACTTCAAAGAATGTTAACTCTATCCCAGTCAAACTCATACAACCCTGTACTCAGGGTCTTGTTTAACAAGGTACATTTTCTCAAATTATTAATGTGCTAAAGACTTATAGGATACAACTGATTAAAAAATGTTTTCTACAAGTTTCATTCAAAGCCTAGTCCAAAAACTACCTGACATAAATGAACTCCTGTTTGCAGAGTCGGTTTAATTCTGACCTGCTGAAGTCAGTTTGAAACTTGCAATGACTTCCAAAGAGCAAGACTTGTGATCACAAAGCCAGCAAGTCTTCATGACTAGTTTCATTTCCTTGTACATACAGTTTCCATGAATTTTGGCATTTTGCTTCAGGGACATGAACACACTTCAAAACACTCAAGCTGATTGGAGGACAATAGAAAGGACACTCAGTTTTAATTTATGTCTGCTAGTAAAAGCATATGTGAAACCCATTACACAGCCTTCTCACAGCCTTTGAATAGTTAAATCTACACAGGAAAGAAGCATGGATAACTGGAACTTTTAAAATCCAGACTAAATGCATATTGTTATGCACTTTACAGTTGGCATAATGAGCTAAACTCAGTGTTAATCTGTTTTTTCATTTTGTTTTTTCTTTTTTTTAAGACATGAAGTTTTTTTCACCACCCACAATAACAAGGTGTTATTTGCATCTCTGCAACGTTCAGAGAAAGAAGAGTGTTCTCTTTTAGAGGCTTTAGAGAGAAGGGCAGAGTGTATGCTCATGCTACAGCTGCCCACTGCAATATGATATCTCATCAAATATTACAAGTCAAATAAGTCTCCTATTTTGGGCAGAAAACCAGAAAATTATCTATCAGGCCACACCTGAAGTAAAACTGGAATGTTTGTGAATTACAGTACTCTGTTAGAAATGCACTGGAGCACACTAGATTTACAACTGTTTTGAAAAGAATTGTTACCATTTTGTACAGCACTGCACACACTTCTGGGGCTTAAATATAGGCTTAGAATCATAGAATGTTAGGGGTTGGAAGGGACCTCCAGAGATCAAGTTCACATCCCCTGCCAAAGCAAGATCACCAAGGGCAAGTCACACAGGAACATATCCAGATGGGTTTTGAAATTCCCTAGTAAAGGAGATTCCATAACCTCTCTGGGCAGCCTGCTCCAGTGCTCTATTACTCTTACAGGAAGGATTTTTCCCCCTCATGTTCCAGTTTGTATCTACTGGCCCTTGTCCTATCACAGGACACCAACAAAAGAGACCGGATCCTTCATCTTAACACTCTCCCTTCAGATATTTTTAGATAAGGTCCCCTCTCAGTCTCTCTTCTACAGACTAAAGAACCCCAGGTCTCTCAGTCCCTCCTCACAAGACAGATATTCCAGTCCCTTAAGCATCCTTGTAGCCCTCTCTCTCTCTCCAGTAGTTCTCTGTCCCTCTTGCACCGGGCACTCCAGAACAGTATTCCAGATGTGGTCTAACTGGAACTGAGTGGAGTGAGATAATGGAAAAGGAGGCCATATCTTTTATTACCCCATTTTCCTTCATTTTAGTTATTTTACCATTTACAGAAGATGAAGGCAACATACCAAGGCCTTGCTGCATCTCTTTGTAAGCAGCAGTTGTGGGAGCTCTCTCTTTCAAATTCTCCTTCTCTGAGATCAAGGATGCTGGTTTTGTTATGCTGCTTTTTAACTCCATTGTCTCATGTTCTGACATGCTAGTAGGCTGAAAAACGGATTCCTCTTTTCCCTCCTTACATATCCTTGAGAGTCTAAAATTGAAGAATGCACTCTTTAAGGAAAAAAACAAACCCTGAAGATTCAGTCATACAGGAAAAAACAGAAAAATCAACTGAAATACAACTTGCATAATTGTTAGCACTTATGAAAAAGATACAGTGAGACACAGAATTAGTTTTATTCCTCTTGAATAAAATATACAATGAGGGTGGGGGTAAAAATCAAAACAAAACTACAGCTCTCATGCTCTGAAACTATACAGGCATCAGAAGCAATATTAGATAAAGCCTGATAGTTACTTTCATTTGCCTCAAAATGCATTGAGAATCATAGAATCAACCAGGTTGGCAGAGACCTCCAAGCTCATCCAGTCCAACCTGTCATCCAGCCCTATCCACTCAACTAGACCATGGCACTAAGTACCCCATCTAGTCTTGAACACCTCCAGGGACAGTGACTCCACCATCTCCCTGGGTAGCCCATTCCAATGCCAATCACTCTCTCTGTGAAGAATTTCCTCCTCATATCCATCCTATACCTCCCCTAACACAAAAGCTTCATTTTCTTAATCAAGGAATTCAGACTGAAATACCCCAAATGTGGTTTTAATTCAATCTCAAAAACACAGGAATGGAAGTTTGCCTGTAGAAAGGCCTCCTGTCTCTTAGGTCTCAAAAATACATTCCTTCTTCATCACCTGGATGAAAGGGAGAGGAAACCAAAAGACTAACAATGCCAGAAGACTCTGGTTTAAGAGTTTCTAGAGCTTCCTGCCATGGGTATCAGTAGATGACAGTACAATGAAGTTCAAAAAGGGAGAAGACAAATTCATTGTCAACAGGTTCATAAAGAGACACATGGCAGCACTAAACATTCATAATACAGTAATAAGAAGAGAATGCAAGAGAAATGGACTGCAGATGGCAGGCAGGCTTCTGTGGTCTCCCTAAAGAGCCTCTACTGCTAATATCAGACCATCTTGGGCTTCACTAATCCCACTGCAGCAACTTTTCTGGCAAGCATATGTCACCTGTTCACTTTGACACCTCACTTCAAAACTTTTTAATGAAATATTTGGAAGCAGTATGAACACTCCTTTAGGTTCAGTTCAAGACAACAAATGCTCCACAGTTAAGTCAACTCAGTCATCATATTCAACATTACATTTGAAAACTACAGATACATGTCTTCTTTCACACAGGTGAAAGCAACACAGTATGTAGGAGTGCATTTGCATAGGTTCATGTTGTATACAACTTCCCTGCAACTAGGCTGGATTCCGCTTGCAATGACTTCACTAGGACTTCTGCAGAGTTGCAGTGGCATAAAAAATAGTAGGTTGCATTGCAATGGGTGGCAGTTACAAGATTTCTAGCATCATAGAACTGTTTCATTTGGGAAAGACCTCTAAGACCACCATGGCCATTAAACCACGTCCTGAAGTACAATATCCACACTTTTCTTGAACACCTTCGGGGATGGTGATTCCACCACCTCCCTGGACAGCCTGTTTCAGTGCCTGACCATTCTTGCAGCAAAGAAAATTTTACTAATCTCCAACCTAAACCTCCCTTGGCACAATCTCAGGCCATTTCCTCTCATTCTATCACCTGATACTAGGGAGAGGAGACTGATCCCCACCTCACTCCAACCTCCCTTTCAGTGAGTTGTAGAGAGCCAATGAGGCCTCCCCTCAGGCTCCTCTTCTCCAGACTAAAGCAACGCTGAAGCATGAGTCCAAGTTTCACACAATTCGTAGGGAAGCAGTCAAATAATTTGGTAGATGATATACAATGCCCTTCCAAATTTTAAGTAGAAGGGAATAAAAAGTTCTTATAAAGAAATACAATTTCACATACACATTTCCAAAATTCATGCCTCCTCCTTTTACTGGTTCTTTGTGTTGCCTTTTTGTGCTTGCTCTGTAAACTCCTGTGTGAAGAATGGAGTATTTCTTGTCTATTGAGGATGACTGGGAAAAAAAGGCAGAGAAAAACATTAATTTCAATATCCTGAGGGAGTAGTTATATATTAGAATTAAACAAACATACCAACCAAGATTTTTTTTTTTAAAGTAACTGTGGAAAGCATTTTCAAAAACACAACTGACAGCTTAACTCATTTTTCTTTACAGATATACAGCATATTCTGTGCATGAAAATGTAATTATTAAAAGGAATCCAAGTAAATGACTTAGAAGTAATTCTGCTCAGAGCACTAAAATTGCATTCTCTTATTTCCATCAACCTAGATCTGAAATAGTTGCAAACCTTCCAAAAAACATTCTAAATTTAGAACAAATCATTGTTTTTCAAAACACCTGAGTCAAGCACTAAATCAATGAAAACTCTTTCATTAATCATGTAAATTATACTAATTTGTGTGGATTTATAGAGGGCACAAGGGATTCACATATATAAAATGTAGAGCTCTAATTTTGGTTATTCAAATTGCTATCATAAAAATGGAATTTTGATGTCTTTTATGAATGATGAGAATAAACAGCTTACAGTGGATAAGAAAGAACTATGACAGTGTAAAGCAGAATATAATGGTTCATATCTGAGAGCTCCAGTTTGCTGCTGTGAGAAGATACTTAAAATGAGGAAGGCAAATTCATACTGTACCATGTTTGGTAAGAACAATTAAACAATTTGAGGCCCTCCATTGTACTCTGCTTGAGTCAGGATCAAATTAAGGAGATTCTGCTAACAATGGCAGATCTGTGTCAGAATCACGGAATGGTGGAGGTTAGAGGGGACCTGTGGAGATCACTAAGTCCAACCTCCTTCCTGGAGCAGGTTTGCCTAGATCAGAGTCATTCAGGGCTTTAAGCAAGATGACTTCTCATCCAAATTTCTGTTTTAATTGTTTCTCAATATCAAATCCTTCCTGCAGGAAAATGCCAGAGGAGAAATAGCAGCCTCAGAAGTTTTCCCTGTGAGGTTCTTAGGAGATTTTCATTCCCACAACTGCCCAAGCATTAAACAGGTAACTAAGATGTATTCACAGAATCACAGAATTGTTTTGCTTGGAAAAGACCTTTAAGATCTCAAGTTCAACCATTATCTAACTCTACCAAGTGTGATGCTAAACGACATCCCTCAGCACTGTATCTCTACATCTTTGAAACACTTCCAGGAGTGGGGATTCAACCATCTCCCTGACAAATCTGTTACAGTGTTTTAGAGCTCTTTCAGTGAAGAAGTTTCTTCTGATATCCAACCTAATTATCCCCTGGTGCAACTTGAGGCCTTTTTCTCTCATCCTATTGGGCAGAAGAGACTGACCCTCACCTGGCTATAACCTCCTTTCAGGGAGCTATAGTGAGTGAGGTCTCCCCTCAGCTTCCTCTTCTCTAAAGAACCCCAGTTCCCCCAGTCACTCCTCATAAGACTTGTTCTTCAGACCCTTCATCATCTTCATTGCCCTTCTCTGGACATGCCCCAGCACCTCAGCACTTTTGTTGTAGTGAGTGGCCCAAAACTGAGCACAGTATATAAAGTGTGGGCTCACCAGTGCTGAGCACAGGGGGACAATCATTGCCCTGGTCCTGCCGGCTACACTATTCCTGATACAGGTCAGGTTTCTTACAATGTTTTCCCATACAAATTTAAAAGGGAAAAAAACCCACCCAAACAACAGACAAATTTGTATGTAAAAATACTGTAAATATATGTTTATGCTATGCATATGAAGGTTGTGCAGACAAAGGATATTTGTCTACTTATTAGGTTAAGACAAATCTTCAATTTTTTTTTTTTTTCCAGTTTAATAAAACAATTCTAACAGCTCAGCAAGGCTGCACTTTCAGGAGTCACAAATGCCCAGACTCTTGAGTTTGTTCTGGAAGAGCACATGCAACAGTTCTGGATTTAATTTGTAAGTGCTGAAACTCACCCTGGCTCCTGGATCAGCAGCAACTGACCAAAACTTTTAAAATCTAATTCTGGGTTTCTGGGCCCCTAAATTTAGAAGGGATTCAAGAACATCGTCAATATTGATACAGGCTGGGGGGTTGAGAGCAGCCCTGGAGAAAAGGACATGGGGATACTGGTAGAAGAGAAACTGGAGATGAGTCAACAATGTGCACTTGCAGTCCAGAAGGCCAATGGCATGCCAGGTTGGATCAAAAGTGTGGCCAGCAGGTTGAAAGAGGGGATTTTCTCCCTCTATCCTGCTCTGGTGAGACCTCATCTGGAGTATGGTGCCCAGCTCTGAGGCCCTCAATACAAGGCGGCCACGGATCTTCTGGAATGGGTCCAGAGTAGGGCCATGAAGATGATCAGAGGGCTGGAGCACCTCTCTTGTGAGGACAGGTTGAAAGAATTGGGACTGTTCAGCCTGGAGAAGAGAAGGGTCCAGGAATTCCTTTTAATTACATTTCAGTATTTGAAGGGGACCTATAGGAAGGGTGGGGAAGTACTTTCTACAAGAGCTTGCAGTGATAGAATGAGGGGCAATGGTTTTAAACTAGAGTAGTGTAGGTTTAGGTTGGACATGAGGAAGAAATTCTTCACAGTGAGAGTGGTAAAATACTGAAACAGGTTGCCCAGTGATGTGGTTGAGGATTCTTTCCTGGAGACTTGATGTGGCTCTTGGCAGCCTGGTTTAGTTGAAATTGTCCCTGGAGGGCAGTTGGACAAAATGGTCTTCAAGGGTCCCTTCCAACCCAATGCTATCTGTGAAACATATATGCTTTTGTATGTAACTCTAATTTAAGACTACACGATTGCAATAGTTAACTCTAAGTCAGACTTCTAGTATAGTGAAACTATAGATAGCAGACTATTAATTGCAATTAAAATATTAACACATAGTCTAGTTTGGGTTTTGCTTTTTTTTTTTTTAAAGTGTATTCTCACCAGTTCATTGTTGTCTCCTACACTGCTGTCAGCTGGTTCAGAGACCATACACTTGCCTTTCAGCATAAGCAGCACCTCTGCTCTCTCTGGTTCAAAACGGAGACGAGATACTAATTGTTCCTTCAGCATTTTGTTTTGGTCATCTATCCAAAGTAGGTGTTCTTCATCCTAATAGCAACAAAATAACTACTAAATTAAATTTGCAGCAGAGACTGTCTTCACACTATGGTCTCAGACTGAACTTCATCCCTGAGGTGCCTTTTTAGAAGTCAGGTGGTGTTTGGATATTTACTTCTGCAGTGTTTGAACAGAAAGTTCACACAGTTGGCAACATAAAGCCAGTTGCTGACAAATTAAACAATTATTTACTATGAAAAACTAATAATGTAGAACTAGAGAGGTAAACACACACAGTGCATTAATCATGAATTAGGTGAAAGAAGAGCATACACTTCTACAAGGACTTCTACAAGATAAAAAGTTATATGTATATATTATATACAATACATATGGAAAGTAGAAAAGACCCTGAAAAGATACTTTGGAAATTTTTTAAAATACTAAATCCAGTCCAAAAAAGTCACCAAAAAAAAATCCAGTTCCACAAGATCATCTGTGCTGGTTTGATGCTTTGCTGTAAACATAGCTTTATCTCACTCCCAATCCATCTGAGTTGGTCTGGTAAATTTCAGCAGTAGGGGGAGAGTTCCTTAATCCACCATGTCATCATATCTTTTAGCCAGGAAGATATTCACAGAGTACCAAAGCATTGAATACCAAGATAAAAAAAGAGGTCTTCAATCCTGACTTGCCAGTCTCACTCAGGTATCATTTCAGCACAGTTTCCCAGTAAGGTCACCCTTCTCCATTCTCCCACATGCTTCAGAATCACAGCACCATCAAAGCCCAAGGCACAATTATACATAAAGTAATACAGCCATTAAATATTATAAACTCTAATTGGCATCTCTAGATACAAAAGCTTATTTGCAACAGCTAATTATGAACTCAAAATACAAATAAATGAAGAAATTAGATCAAACTAGATTACTGCAGATTGACATCTGCAAAATTAGAAGAAGCTCCAACCGAGTGGTAATAAACTCTTTATCCATAACAGTTAGATCCAAACAGACTACAATGATGCCTTGAGGTGTCACATATACTAACAATGCTATATAGGCAAAACATTTTAGGTACAGAAGCAGTTATACTAGGAATAGCCATGCAGAACTAATTAATACCTCTAACAGCAATACCTCATGTCTCTTCCAAGAATCTGTTACAGTTCTGGATAGACACCCTTCTAGCTACACCTTCAAGTTCCTCCAGTACAAGCCTGAGGTGTAGAATCACTGGGGAAAACAGAGGTGATGATGACTATGATGCACTCGTTTCATTAATTTTTAGAGCATAGCAAGATGGGAGAGCTAAAAAGGAAGGAAAACAGAAGACTAAAGACACCATTCACTTTCCTTGAGAAAAAGCAAAATATAAAAGTGCCTTTTGTTTTGGTACAAGGATCAACATTCATTAGTTAAATTATCAAAAAATAATAAATTAAAGGACTCAAATCATATAAAGGCCTTGAAATCCAGCTGATGGTCAATTAAAATACTTGATCTTTTCAGCTGCCAGCAATAAAAAGCTTTTCTCTGAAAAAAACCCCCCACACAACTTGTTAGAGTCTCTACCCTTTCTGCAAATACCTTAGCATACAGGCATTGAAATGCAAGTGTGAATGCAGGGCTGGTGCTGTAGTGAAGTGAGATATCCAAGATAGATCAGTGATATTCTCACCAGTCATAAGAAAACATGTAATGGCTCCTCATAGCTGAGCTATGGTGCATTTTCATGAAACAAAACACAAACTTTTTAAACTGCTTGTCTTCTTACAACAGCATAAGCTCAAAGGCAGCCAGAAGCGCTAGGATATTCATACAGCGATGATGCCAACAGTCAGCCCTTAGGCATTCCTCAATCCAGAAGCTGTGCAGGTTAAGTAACCATCCACTGGTAGTTTATTTTCATGCCTGTAGTATCACACAGCCTGAGACTTGTCGGGGTCTGATTTGTTTTCTTACTGTCTTGAAACATTCACTGGTTCTAACAGACATGGTCAACTTTGTGTTTTCTTTGAGGTTTTCCCCTCCCTGATCGCATTGGAGCCCTCTGAACAAAGGAAAAGTGGAAAACAAAGCTAAGTTAGGACACAACTAAAGAATCACAGAATGGTAAGGTTGGAAGGGACCTCAAAGATCATCTAGTTCCAACCCCCTGCCATAGGCAGGGACAACTCCCACTACAACAGGTCAATCAAGGCCTCATCCAACCTGGCCTTGAACAACTCCAGTGTTGATCACATTTCTTCCAGTCTTTGATCACATTTTGTGGTTCTGGGCTCCACAACCTCCCTGGGTAACCTGTTCCAGTGTCTCACCACCCTCACTGTAAAGAGCTTCCTCCTAACACCCAGTTTCAATCTCCCCTCTGCCAGTTTAAACCCAAAAGAAGAGGCCTACTTTTCCACTGCGGGTGACTGCTTTACTCCTTCTACATTTAGAGATTTAGCTTCCTTTCAGCACTGAAAAGGCAGCCAGAGCCCCTGAGCTTCACTCACCATCTCCATGGCTGCTGACCTGGCTGTTACCTCCCACCAAGAAGAGGTGGATGGGACAGGACAGGGCCCCTGGCCCTGAGCAGCAGCCCCTGGGGCCCGTTGCAGGGGAGGGTTGTGGCGTGCTGAGGGCTAACGGTTGTGCCCAGGCAGGCTGTGCTGCCTTGCCTTGGTGACACTAGTCTCACTTCACCAGGCACCGACCTCTGGCAAGAAATAGGTCATCACAGCAATACAACTCCACAATTGAGAGGTGAACTAAAGAAAACTTTAGCTGAAAACAGCCCAATTTGTTGAAAATTGCCCTTGGGGTCGTTAGTCAATGAGCTCATTAACTTCTTTGAGCAGCTTCTGTAGTAGGGCTCGGCATCACGGAGAGATTCAAGCTACAGGAAGTCCAAGACAACATTAACAAACACTTATCAGAGCCACCAAAGTGGATGTCAAAGGTTAGTGCTGGGCCAGCCTCTAAAATCTAACAGAACCTTTCTGTCCTTCCAAAGGGGAAAACAAAGGGAATAAGGCAGAGAGGCTTCAGCATTGGAAAAGAAAATTAAAACCAATATTAAGCTAATATTAACTAATATTAAAACAAATAAAAATAAATACATAGAAATGTAGACAAAACCAGTATCAAACCCAATGCCCCTGATGGCAGTTAGTCACTGCCACCTCTGACCCCTCACAGGGGGCCAGGGCTGCCCCTAGGCCCACTCAGCCCATGTTGCTCCAAGGCCTTGATACACAAAGGAGGTGGTAGAACAGAATCACAAAATGGTAGGATATGGAAGTGACCTCTGGAGATCACAGAGTCCAACTTCCCATCCAAAGCAGGATCATCTAGGGCAGGTCACTGTAGCATAAAAGAGGATTTGAGCAGAAAATGAGTAGGCAAGAAACTAGTCTTGTTTTAGGTGTAAGTCTGTCATCTGGCAAGGCCCAAATCAGAATGGCCTGTAAAATAATCATGATTTTGACTCATCCTGATGAAGGCTGATCCCCTCACTTGACAGCACAAATAAATGAAGCAAAAGATTTGCTGGAATCCAGTGTCAAAAACTGAAATGCAAAGCCTTGGTTCACAGGAGAGTCTGCAGATGTAATGCGTAACAGCTTTGGTATCTATTTGTTCTGCACAGTTTCTTAACCTTGCATTGGTTGTTACTATTTATTGTCATAGTCAAACACTTACTCATAAAGCAACATGAAATGTTTTACAGTTAGGTACAATTATACTCCTGTAGGTAGCAGGGAGTTGAGCTTGGTGATGGCCTTGTGCTAAGAGGGTGCTGGGAGCTTCTGAAAAGCCCAGGGGCAGGGGAACATTGAAGGCCCCCGAGACCGGAGATCTCTGGGAGTTTCTGAAAGTCCCAGGGGAGGGGAACATCGAGGGACCCTGGGACTGGAGAGCTCTAGGAGCTTCTGAAGGTGCCAGGGACAGGGGAAACTGAGGGTGCCTGGAGAATCTGGAAGCTTTTGGTCCACTGGAATGGGTTGCCCAGTGAGGTTGTGGATGTTCCCTCCCCGAGGCCTCTCTGAGGCCTTGAGCAACCTGTTCTAGCGGGAGGTGTCCCTGTCTTTGGTGGTGGGTTGGAACTGGGTGAGCTTTGAGGTCACTTCCAACCTAAACTGCTCTATGATTCTTATGGATCCCCTCCAACTCAGGATATTCTGTGATTATACAATGCTGTTGCAGAAGGCCCAAACTGGACTCCTGAGCTAGATTCAGGAACACAGGAATTGGGACAGAAACCAGAACAAAGTCCTCCTCAGAGGTCAGCCATCAAAGAAGAGCAGTGGCCTTGCTCTGCATAACAAGCCTTGGCACTAACTATGAACATCAGTGTTACCACTTCCAGCAGAAGACACCACCTGTGAAAACATGCTGTGAAGTTCTGCAGGTACAGTCACTTAGAAAAGACTGAGCTGAAAAGTTAAATCACCGAACAGATGTAGTTCTGTTCTAACTCAAACCTAGAGGGTGGATTTTTTAAAGTTAAAACTATTTAGTATCTTGAAATGACTTTGTTTATAAGTTTTCCCAAGCTCTCATTGTATATAGAGTATGCATCCTTCAACTTGTTTCTCTTCAATCATAGCATCATTTCATAAGTAAAAGAACAAAGTATGCTTTAAGAAACATAAGGATATTTTATCTGAACTGTCAGAAATCTGAAAAGGAAAATAAAAGCCTGCTCAGGATTAACTCATCCATACTTGATTTGACTGTACATGGCTTCTCCTAAAGATGTAAATGGTGACTAATCCTGAAATGCTTATGCTCAAATAAAGAAATCCAAATCTCAAGAGATACAAAAAATAATTAAATACTTGCAAGAATCTCTCATGTTTTTTCCCAGTTGTGCACAGAAGATTTACATGCAAAGCTCCTATTGAAGCTACTTATAGTTAATATTGAGCAGTTACAGGAATGCAGAAAACTGAAAAAAAGAAGTAGTGTTTTCCAGCCATTAAAATATATATCTGCAGATAAATAATACTACTGCAAAATGTATTGAGGGTTAACATGATCCTTAACCAAATAAAGCAAATAAAATGATCACGTGCAGACAAATCCACAGTTGCTAAAGTAAGAACTATATTGTATTAGGGAACATGAAGAAATGTTTATAAAACAAAATTGACCCTAAAACATTACAAAACTTGTCTGAGGGCATTCAGGAATTATGGAGAATGTTGAGATGTTTTTTCCAATGTGATTCTTCAAATAGTGCACTTTGTATATAACAAAAAATAACTGGAACTCCTTAAATCAGCAAAGCACCTAGATCTGCCTGAATCTTACAGGTATTGTCATATGAAGAAATATTTATAACAAGAAGGAGGTACAGTTGGGAATACCAAGAATGGCATGGATAAACATCTACAGACTTAGAAAAAAAAAAAAAACAACCTATTGCAGTCATGAGCCAGTTAGCATAAGAACCAGTAGAGAAAAAAAATGTACTCACTGGTATAAATGAAGGAGCCAGAATCAAACATATTTTCACAGCAAACTCAGTACCCCCTCCAAAGGGAAACAGTATTTCAGCTGGTTTGGAGTGTTGATGAAGTACCAAAGTATGGCCCTAAAGAGCAAAGACTACGCAAATGCATGCCTGACTTCTGAGTGCAATGCATTCTGACAGTCATGCAGGATCCAGTAAAGAGATTTCTTGAAGAAGCCTTTGTGAGTGCTTTTCGCACAGGTATGAGCAATAACAAGTGTACACTGATTTTCAGGAAGAAATGGTGGAAGCAGTGTTCCTCTGCAGCCTGGAAGGCTCTCATAGCAAAGCCAACTCAAATGCCCCTTGGTTATCCTTTTGCTGCATGACTGCTCCCATTTACCTCCAAAGCATGCTAAATCTTCACATGCAAATCAGAGTGCCAGGAGAGCGTCAGGTTTCCTGGCTTTACTTTTTTTGAAGTGGTTCTTTTCCCATCATGAATGCAGCCTTGTACTGCATGCTGAATCACTTTCACATTAATTACAGTGACACTGGTCAGACTGCATTAACTTGACTGCTCCGTGGATGCAATGAATAGGTTGGTCCCCAACGGCTACAAGGGTCGTGGTCTGTTTGGATCTCTCAGATTCACAGGGCAAGATACTCTGTAAATTAAACTTTATTTTATAAGCTCACTAGGAAGGAAAACTAACACAGAAAAAGAAAAAGAAAAAAAAAAAAGCCTTCAGTCCCTCTTACAAGGGGTTTCACCACTTAATTCATAAGTTTACTAATTCACAAGTTTTCCCATTCATACCTCACTCCTGGCAGGGCATAAATCCTGCTAGACCAATTTGGTCCTCCTCCTGTTGTAGGGTACAGGAGTTGAACAAAGGAGCAGGTAAAACAAACAATGTGGGGGTTGGCTCCAGTAAAGCCTGCCCTACTGGGGTAGCAACCCAGCACCACATTCAGGTGTCCTGTACAGTCCTGCATGTGTCTATTGCCTTTTAGGGCATATTTGTAGTCATGTGAGGCACAATATTTCAAATTCAGTGCCCAAAACTTCTGATGCTTGTGCCTATTGGCCAATTTAATTTTCAAAATATTTATTTTATAAGAGAATGATTTGAAAAGCCCACCTTTCTCCAAGCCTTTCAGCCTTTCTTAGACTGGAATGTTAGGTCGATTCCCTCAGTGGATCCCCCTGCATCTTCCCTCATTAGTGGCTCATTAGCTGGGTTCCTGCCCGCAGAAAAAGCTTTTGTTCACAGTGGCCACAGGTGTTTGCAGCAGTAGCGGCATCTTACAGTGACTGATTTTCCTCCCCTTCTCCCTGCCTTGGAATATTATGTATTTTTTTCCTCGGGATTATGATCAAGGTTTTTGGAAGCATCTTTGTACAGGAAAACTTCCTCAGGAAATTGTGAGCAATATTCAGGTTAGCTCTCATTCATAAGTTAAGATCAGACTAGTTTTAGACACAGTGGGCAAGCTAGTTTTAGACTCAGTGGTCTATCTTATGACCATAGCTGGTATTGCCTGTTGTGTATTCAGAATTTTACATGTTCCACGTTTTCCATGTTCTGACTGTTTAAACTGTTTAATTCTGTGTTTACAAATACCCTTTGTGTAAATACTTACTGTCAACCAAGAACTCGAATGGATTTTATGCAATCTGGTGAATTTTTGAATGTTAATAAAACATAATTAATGGTCATACTGGAAAAATCAATATTTATAATTCATATTCAATATTAATCATAACACTCACAAACTATAACTTCTAAATCATGCATTTATAAGCAAGTCAATTACCTACCCAATGGTGAAAGTACCCATCTTCCCTCTGCTGTTCCTCTATATCATACCAGGAAGCATGAAAGCCTCAGCCTTTGGATGTGTTTTCAAACTTTTTGGATATGTTTTTAGCCCTGATGTTCAGAAAACACGTCCATTTCAAGAGGAGAGCAAAGTGGTTAAAAAAAAGGATTACAAAAATGCAGAATCATGAAATGGCTTAGGTTGGAAGGGAACTTAGTGATCATCTCCTCCAACCTCCTCACTGTGCCCTGAGGTCGGGTCTCAAAAGAGCAGAGTAAAGGGGAAGAATCACCTCTATTGACCTGCTGGCCACATTCCTCTTGATGCAGCCTAGGATATGATTTAACTTCTGGGCTGCATGAGCACACTGCTGGTTTAAACGACTTGATATAAACTAAAAACACATGTAGCAGAAATATAGGAACTTGTGAACAAATCCCTAAACATCAGACTGTTCCCTGATTTAAAAAAAAAAATAAAAAAAAAATCATTATTGTCCTTGTAAAACTTTGCCAGTGCTGTTCTTCTCTTTCAGATGAACTAAATACTTTGATTATTTTTTTTATTGAGGTCAAATTTCTCTGTCAGTGTGAAATTATTATTGGTTTCTTTCTTTGTAGGTATCAACAGCACAGAAAATGTCCTCAGAAATAGTCTTAACTGTCAACCTGATGGTAAACTGACCATTTTCTGCTAGGAACTGGAAGGCAGTCTAAATATATAGAGGGCAGGAATGATTATCATTTAACATGGCAACTCTTGTTAAAAACAGAAAACAGGGAAAAAAACTGTGTAGACTGGACCCCTATGATGTTCACATAAACATCACTTACTGTTATATGTTAAAGTTTTCCACCTTATGAGAGCTGAGGTTTTGCCCTAAAAGGCAGAAACTCAGAATCCTTTTAAAGTAAACTGACAAGGTTGTTCATGACCTTGCCTTCTGTGGGATTTGTTTTGTCTTCTGAGTTTCATTTAAGATGTAAAAAAAAAAAATGCTGATGTGTGTCAGCTTTACAGACATAACTGAGAATGAGTTTCTAGCATTTTGCAGGGCTAGTCTAGAACACAGTAAATGAAGCCAAAGAAGATCCTTCAAAGAGTATTAATAAAGATGATAAATTTTAATACCCTCAAAAATCATGCTTTTCACAGTAATCTGTTAGACAGGCTACTAATGTTCCTGGGTGATTTACTCTAGGTGATCCTGCTCTAGCAAGGGAGCTGGACTAGGGGATCTTCAGCGGTCACTTCCAATTCCTATCATTTTGTGATGTAGGACTCTTCTAAAATGTTTTATGTTCTAACCTTTGAAAGCACCAGAAGGAGAAGCACATACTAGCAACAAATATGTACTCAAGTGTCTGGTCCAGATAGTGGGGTTTTAAAAATTATTTTACATTGAGAAAGTAAATGTGCTTCATATAGCACTCTGAAATTATTCACAGGAAAGTATTTTGCCAACATGTTACACTTACAATGGCTTCCATCATTCCCCATTATTGAAAAAAGTATTAAAAGTGGCAACTTTAACTAACTCGCCTGAATATATGCAGTTAAAACTCGAAGAGGTTCTGAAAGAACCACCCCAGAATGATTAGGATAACAGGAAATTTAATAAGTTATTAGCCAAAGATACTATCTTGTGAAGTCAGTATTGTCATTGTCCTACAGATGGCTTTGTAGCCGCTTACCTCTATCTCCCAGCAAGTCCAGTATGTCAATAACTGTCAGGAAACACCCTTTCCTATCTGTCATTACAGGCTATTCATAAACTTGATGGAATGCTGAGGAAGAGTCAGGGTAGTCAGATGATTAAATGTCTGATGCCTTAAATAGAAATATTAAATAATAATGAAAACTGTCAGCCATTAATGCATAAATATAAACATGTGCCTAGATTCTTTTTCCTCGTTTCCATTACAAGAACACAGAACAAGTATTGAGCTGACAAAGATATATACCACTGACTGATTATTCATGCCCATCAATATTCTTGCTTCTCTGGCCTGGAAGATTCAAGCTGAAAACAGTATCATGAATAAATTTTACATTCATAGAGTAAACTATGTCTTCATAATACAATAAAAACATAGCTGCTATTGGCATAGATTATCCATAGGAAAAGGGAAGGATGTAAGGGAATGTGAAATTGGTATTAGTAACAGTGATGAGAATGCAGGATTATGGTAACTGTAAGGAACTGTTTAAAGAAAGGTATTTCTATTATGTATCCAGTAAAAACTGATACAGTTGTACACACAGTTCCAGTAAAGGGATTTTAACTCTATATCAAAGGAAACTTTAGAGGTTTCCACGTTCCTCTGAAAATGTCACATGGGTTTCTACAAGCCAGTCACCAAAACTAATCCACCTCTCCTGAAATGAAACTCTTTAATGACTCATATAAATCCACTTTGTAAGCAAGGGAGCTTCTTCTTAAAGAAAGAAAAACAGTTTAAGCTCCCCTTAGTATTTTCATTAACTATAATCTTATCAGGGTATCATCTGTATTCTGTCAGCAGAAGACCATTAGATGACACATTCTTTTAAGTACAATTCCCACTTCGTCTGAAGAAGGAATGTGGAGGTGTGTCAAGGACTGCACTGCAGCAGTGTAGCCACCACCATGTACACGCTGCCTACCCTCCTGCTGAAGCTGAAGAGCTGCATCCTTTGTGTGTTTCGAACTGCAGATCTGCTCATGTCAGATGCAGAGTGCTCCCTAAGAAACCCTTCTCTCTACACTAACCACATGCCAAATGTAAAATATTTTTTTACAAGCAGCCTGTGATAGTCTCATTGCAGCCCAGAACAAACAAGGTATCTTGCTTTTATTTATCCATATATTTGCTCCAGCACAGGTCTCTCTCAGCTTCAGTACTCAAGGTACCTGATATATAGGAAAGCTTACCTTACAATAACCAGGAGATACCACGAACTGCTCTTCCTGATAGATGATAAACACATTACCACAGACAGAAGCACTCATGTACACACAGATGGCACCAACGGTCTCATCCTGTTCCCTCTCTGGTTGATCAGGATGAAGGTATGTTAGTGAAAACTCTATACATGCATCATGGATCCAGTAGTCTGCCCTTGAATTCTCTCAGCTCTGCTCTAAGATACAGACATGCAGACCATTGAGAGTCCCTTCCAAACCAATGCAATTTGTCAATCTGTGAAAATCTGTTCTAATATTAGAGCTATATCACAGGATTTCATCATTTGGAACCACACCAAGGAAAAGGAAAGGGAATTGTAGAATCAGTCAGGGTTGGAAGAGACCACAAGGATCATCCAGTTCCAACCTCCCTGCCATGGGCAGGGACACCCTATCCTAGATCAGTCTGGCCAGAGCCTCATCCAGCTTGGCCTTAAACACCTCCAGGGAAGGGGCCTCAACGACCTCCCTGGGCATCCCATTCCAGGCTCTCACCACTGTCATGGTGAAGAACTTCCTCCTCACCTCCAGTCTGAATGTACCCACATTCACCTTTGCTCCACTCCCCCTAGTCCTGTCACTACCTGATAGCCTAAAAAGTCCCTCCCTAGCTTTCTTGCAGGCCCCCTTCAGATACTGGAAGTTAAACAGCAAGAACTAATCCTTGAATTAGCATGACAGGATGGTTTGCATAAAATCACACAGCGAGGGAGTGATCAGGGACTCACTTTTCTCACCTCACAGGAACACTAACTATTTATTTATTTTCTTTTGCTAAAATGTTTGTAATTAAATCACATCTAGGTCACCCCTTTTAACAATTGGATCCTGCATTGTTGAATGCAATTTCAAACTGCTAGCCTAATTAAGGCATCTCAGACTCACAAAACATTAATGAATCACCCAGTATCTAAGCAGCACATGTGGATATGCTTGCTCAAAACAGCTGGATTTTTTTTCCCTTGGTATCTTCTTAATCAATGTGGAACACTAAATACTAGCTCATAAGTGCACAAGTGACAAGCTTTGCTGTCAAGTTCACCCAGACAGAAAAACACATCCAAGTCCTGTGCAGCATTATGTTCCAAATAGTCAGCAGGGAGCAGCTTCATTACTTGGAACTGCTTTCTTCCTCACCCACCGCCTGTCACCACTGCCTGGCTTCACACACACAGGATGTCAAACACAGCAGGAAGTGCTGTACCTGCCCTTGACCTCTTACGCAGCTTGCTCCGACACACTGTAAGATATTCTCATACGTTGGAATCTGGCCACAACGTACTGTGCTCTGTCTCAGAACACAGAGAAACCATTGCTGATGTGCTACAGAATTACCTGCTCCTGTGCAGGGTTGTTTGTATGGAAGCGCCACACCAATGTTCTGGTTCCACACACCGTTATCTGGACAGTAAAAAGGAAATGCTCTGGTTAACTAAAGGCATTATGGAGGGTAATTCCATGCAAGATTAGCCCTCACTTAGCCTCATTAGTGAAATTCTTTCCATTTTGATTTAGTAAGAACACCTGATAGGCATAACTCTTGTATACTTGTTTTTTCCACTGTTGCTATCTTGAATTTTATGTACTGACAAACAACAGTTTAGCAGAATGACAACATTCATCTGCCTACAATCATGTGAACAGATGAGGTTTTTGCTACATTATAGGTACCCTGCAATAACAAATTCTCCAGTGGCTGAGGACTATCACTTCAGCTTTCAATAACACAAACCAGAAAGAGAAAATTGTGCATGAAAGGTGGCAAACAATAGTGATGGAGGGGTGTGGATATTGGTCTGAAAAAAAATCTGTACACTAAGTAGAAAAAGATGGCTGTCTTACAGGTATGTTATATTTGCTGAATACAGTTATTTAATTTAAAACAAAACAATTATTTAACCCCCTCCCATTTTATTGTTTTGTTCACCTTTTAAAAGAACGGCCTTCTTGCTCATAAAGAGGACAATATATTATTATAACTACACAACTCATCTTCAAAGAAGGCTACAGTGGTTCAATATCATACTTTTTTTAAAACCCAAACGCAACATATAACAAAGGATTTGTTTTAGCAAGACCAGATATGCAAATACCACATTAATTAAAACAGTGCAGACTTTTGTGCCAACTTTCATATATAAACTTGTTGCAGTCGACTGATTTCTCAATGCAGTTCAGTGCTAATTGAAATATGAACACTAAGATGCAGAGTAATAGCAAAAATGCATCCTGCTCTTCAAGATTCAACTGCACGGTCAGCTATCGATGGATGTTGAGATGAAAAGTCATTTTTTTGTTAAAGAAGGCTTTGCAGTTGAGAACAGAATGGACTATATGAAACCCATAAAACATGTTAGATCACTGTGAAGCCACTATTCTTCTCAGAGGCCATCATCAGCTTTTGGTAGCTTTCATTTACTGCCTTTAGCAGCAAGCAGCACCAATGCAGAGTAAGGAACTGCAGATCTGGACTCAGGAAATAACGTTTACATAGATAATTGACGTGTGAAATTAGTTTTAATATTGATGCATCAGGACATTTTTTTTTTTCTGGTAAAGAACAAAATTAATTGTATTAAGCAATATAAACACCATAAATTTCAATTCATGTTACAGTTGAAGGCATCAAAACTGTATGATTTTTATACAAAAGCGAAATCTGAATCTTCTATTCAAAAAGCTAAAAAATTAGAGCACCAAATACTCACAGCTACAAAGAAACATTAAATCCCCAAAGAGGTGGTCTCTATCACTCCTCAGTCCCTTCATTTCCAAGTAAAATTCAGGTTACGTGAGAGTTAACAGAAAGAAAAAAACATTTAGCAGAGTTGGAGGGGGTGGGGGATGGATATGCCCTGTGCAGATTAGTGGCAGACCTCAGCCTCATTTGATTCTCTGAGCTTTTTTTTTTGCCTGATTCCACATACAGAACTCCTCCCAGCAGAGAAAGAACTGTGAGATGCTTGGACTATGTCTATGTTGTGAACGTGTATGGCCCCTGCGCTGTTAAATCTGAAATCAGAAATACAACCCTCAAAGGTTGGAAATCCTGAGTGCTAATTTTTGTAGTGCTGCAGGTGTTCAGATGCTGTGCAACAGTAGTCACTGGACTGTCTCCATAAGCAGCTAATCATACCCCTTATGCTTAATGAAGACAAGTCAAAGCTTTAAGTCACCATGGAATTCTCAGCCCTTTGCTTCAGTGCATGAATGAGTTTGAAAGGAGTAGGCTCTGACAATAAAATAGATTTAACTACTAGCTGCTTTTCAGGGAAGAAAGCATAACGAAGCAGTTTGGTCTTAGAAGTGTTGATGGATTAAAAGGTGAAAAGATACCAAAGGAAGAGCAACTTCAGATCTTCAGCATCATGTAATGTGGAATTTGTAAGCAAATTTAATTAAATAACAGATACAGAATAACCAGACTTCAGTCATGACAGTAACAAGCTCCTGCTGTGCTTATAATTTATGCTTTGCTATGAGACAGGTCTGACTAGTAATTGAAATCAGCAAGCATGAGTTCAGGATTATACTCACCACAATTATTTCACTCCTGTGCTCGGAGTAATTGCAGCTGTCCCAGTCTCACACCTGGGACTGGAACTCAGATGACCAGTGAAGACACTGTACAAGACAGAATAAATTTGTTTATAATTTTTAATTCACAGAACCACAGAGTACATCTAGTTGGAAGAGACCTCAAGACCTGTCCAACACCCACCCCAGCACTGAACAGTCATCACTAAACCATGTCCCCAGGCACCAGGTCCTTGAACATCTCCAGGGACAGTGACTCCATCACTGCTCTAGGAAGACCATCTCAATGCTCAAGAACATTTTCAGTGAAGAAATATTTCCCAACATCCAGCCTAAGTCTCCCTTGGTGTAGCTTGAAATCATTTCCTTCAGTCCTGTCATTTGCTACCAAGGAGAAGAGGCTGCCCCCTTCCTTGCTCCAACCTCCCATTAGGTAGTTTTAGAGAGCAATGAGCTCTCCCCTCAGCCTCCTCTTCTCCAGATTGAACCCCAGTTCCCCTCAGACACTCCATGTGCTCCAGGCCCTTCACCAGCCTCATTGTCCTTCTCTGGACATGCTCTAGTACCCTTCCCACTTACCTGTTTTTCTCCCTTGTTAGGTGGGATTCTGCCTCTACCCCATGAACTAATTTAGCCTGCTTACCTGCCTGCTTCTCTTGCCATTGTTATGCTTTCCTCCTGATTGCAGAGCACAGGTCCTTCTAAGTTCAGTGAGACAATATGAAGACTCACCAAATATTTGAGAGTTACGCTCAGATATTGTGGTAATCCACTAATAGGGGAGCAGCTTTTGGAACCAGGAGCTGCTGCTGCTCTTTGCCAGGCAACTCTAAACTCCACTCATGCAATTTTACACGCCAAAAATTAAATCACAGTCTGCTACACATGTTAGCTTGTGTGTGGATTTTACCTTTCAATTGTTCAAGCCACACTCTCTGATAAAACACATTTACAGAAAACCATACAGCTGCACTTATACATACAGTTGGCATAGACTACCAACTAAAACTGCATTTCCTCTGTGTACTTCCTAATTAATATAAAAAAGTCCACCAAAACCAAACCAAACAGACAACAAGAGGCCAAAACACAAACAAAACAAAATAAAGACAACCTAACAAACTCTTTCAGCTTTGTTGACCATATTTCCTTTGAGTTGATTTACACTATAAAGCTGTCAAGGTTCCCATAGCACTTAAAAGGTTTCCGATCGATCCTCCCTCTTCCTGCAAGTCTCATCACTCAGTCTGGAATATGAAGCAGTGCCTCTGCATTAGTATTCAATGCATGAATGGCAACATTGACCTAGTGACTCAAGTGGCTTTAATATTTTAGAGACCTGGGGATTAAACACCATGGAAACCTAGAATGCAAATGTGGCAGGATCGTAAGTGAAGGAACAAAAAAGAGGAAAAAAGTATCACATCTTACGTGACCACAGATCTATGCTAAACATCACTTTTCTGTAAAAACAAGCAGTTAGCTGTGCAGCAAGTAATTAGACAAATAACATCTTTATTCTCTAAGTCACTCTCAGAATGTTTGCTCTGGTTAGCAGATAGCTGATAGAGACAGTTATAGCTGGTGGCTTTGTTCAGTTTCTGTATTACCCGCTGTTTAGTTCACAGAATGTCAAATGTCTTCACTTGATGGGATGAATGACCTGGATCACAAGTACCCACGGTCCTTGAGCAGAGAGCAAATATCTAATCAGTAAGATGGAATTTTTAAAGTGCTTGTAGAGAGATCTATTCTGAAGTTCAGACTGCTTGACCTTCACCTCTCTGTCTTCTTGAATCTCCAGCTGTGAAACAGGGATAAGCATTGATGTGATGTAGCTGCTGGACTAAGCTACAGGAATACAGCCCTTGGCTTTGCCACTTTTTTCAGCACTACTCTTTTGTGTCACATCTTTATTACAACACTAATAGAAGCTGAAAGTCCCCTAGATTCTTAGAAGTGATGTACAGTGTACCTGCAAAGCGCCATTAGAAGAAGTTATGTATGCTACAGAAATAATTGCTCTAGCCCGTAAAGCGGTTGCCGTATAGGGTCTCGTGAAATACAGTTTTTCAGAGAGATGCTTCAGGAAGCACTAAACTGTCCCTTCAGACTCAACTCTTTCCTCTTTAGCTTTTTTCACATTTGTAAATTTTGAATACTGTCACAGTTCCACCATTTTCTGCAGTCATATTCCCCCCTTCACATTTGTGTGATTCTTAGAGTTTCGGCTACTTTGGTGGATTTTGTGTGATGTTAACATTTCACATGATTTAGGATGCTGTAACATACTGTTTTCTGGCTTTTTTTTTTTTTGGCCTTTGTGTGTGTGTGTGCTTTCAACAGGTTTATTGAGTGGGTTTTGTGTGGTACGTGTACTTTAGTAGATTTAGTGTGTTTTGGTGTTTAATTTTTATATGGTTTAGTACATTTTTATCATGTTTTCTTAAGTTTATCAAAGCATCTATAGCTTTTTTGGGTGCTTTTTCTGGGGTGTTTTGTGTTGTTTTTTTGTTTGCAGGGGTTTTTTTGTTTGTGGGGGTTTTTTGGTTTGTTTTTTGTTTTGTTTCTTTTTTCATTTCTAGTGGGATTAGGACATATTGCTTTTGTCTTTTTCTAAGCCATAGGTTACTTCATAGCAGCAATAAAAACAGCAGTAAAGCAAGTCTGTCCCCTGGCTATATCATAGAATCATAGAATGGTAAGGTTGGAAGGGACCTCAAGGATCATCTAGTTCCAACCCCCTGCCATAGGCAGGGACACCTCCCACTAGTACAGGTTACTCAAGGCCTCATCCAATCTGGCCTTGAACACATCCAGGGAGGGAGCATCCACAACCTCCCTGGGCAACCTGTTCCAGTGCCTCACCACCCTTACTGTAAAGAACTTCCTCCTAACATCTAGTCTAAATCTCCCCTCTGCCAGTTTAAGCCCATTGCCCCTTGTCCTGTCATTGCAGGACCTTGTAAATAATCCTTCCCCAGCCTTCCTGTAGGCCCCCTTCAGATACTGGAAGGCTACTATCAGGTCCCCTCGAAGCCTTCTCTTCTCCAGGCTGAAGAGCCCCAACTCCCTCAGCCTGTCCTCATAGGAGAGCTGCTCCAGCCCTCTGATCATCTTTGTGGCCCTCCTCTGGACCCGCTCCAACACTTCCATGTCCTTCCTGTGCTGAGGGTTCCAGAACTGCACACAGTACTCCAGGTGGGGTCTGACGAGAGCAGAGTAAAGGGGCAGAATCACCTCCCTTGCTCTGCTGGCCACGCTTCTCTTGATGCAGCCTAGGACTCGGTTGGCTGTCTGGGCTGCATGTGCACACTGCAGGCTCATGTTGAGCTTTTCATCAACCCAGACTCCAAGGTCCTTTTCCTCAGGGCTGCTCTCCAGCCATTCACCACCCAGCCTGTATTTGTGCTTGGGATTGTGCCTACCCAGGTGCAGGACCTTACACTTGGCCTTATTGAATTTCATCAGGTTGGCCTGGGCCCAACTCTCCAGCCTGTCCAGGTCCCTCTGGATGGCATCCCTGCCCTCTAGCAAGTCGACTGTGCCACACAGCTTGGTGTCATCTGCAAACTTGCTGAGGGTGCACTCCATTCCTCTGTCCATGTCACTGACAAAGATGTTAAACAGCACTGGTCCCAGCACTGACCCCTGAGGGACACCACTTGTCACTGGTCTCCAGGTGGACATTGTGCCGTTGATCGCCACTCTCTGGGTTCGACCATCCAGCCAATTCCTTATCCAGCGAGTGGTCCATCCATCAAGTCCATGCTTTTCCAGTTTGGTGACCAGGATGTCATGTGGGACAGAGTCAAATGCTTTACTCAGGTCCAGGTAGATGACATCAGCTGCCTTTCCCTTGTCCACTGTCGCTGTGACTTCATCATAGAAAGCCACTAAATTTATTTAATAAATATATCAGCCTAATCATCAGTTAACTAATTTTCCTCAAGGTACTACCAGAGAAAAGTAGAGAAAATATTTTAGAAGCAGATATTTTTTATACTCATAATCAGAAATTAACTCCCCCCCCCCCCTCCTGATTTCTCATCTCCTGTCTCCAGAGAGTATTTATAAACCTTTCCCTCTTCAAATGACTGTAAGGAATTTGGAAACTAGAATATTAAATTAGGGTTTAAGCAAAATATCCTCAAATTGCAAATAAGCCAGTGAGGAGTTTGATCTCATTGTGAAACAAAAGCTATTTCCTGAGAACATAAATATAAAATTGAGTTGTTTGATATCTATCACAGCACCAGTTCAGATAGTAAATTTAATGTACAAAATTAAGAGCACTTCTACTCTTGGTTTGTGCTCTGGCACAAACTGCTAATTTTCTGAGCTAGAAACGTAATGGATCACAGGATGTTAGGAGTTGGAAGGGACCTCTGGAGATTGAGTCCAATCCCCTTGCCAGAGCAGGATCATAATCTAGTGCAAGTCACACAGGAATGCACCCAGAGAAGTCCTGAAAGTCTCCAGAGAAGGAGACTCCACAACCTCTCTGGGGAGCCTCTTTCAGTGCTCCATGACTCTTACAGTAAAGAAGTTCTTCCTCATGTTGAGGTGGAACTTCTTATACTGTCATTTATATCCATTGCCCCTTGTCCTATACAGAGTGCAACTGAGAAGAGCATTTCCCCTCCCTTTTGACACCCAGCCTTCATATACTTATAAACATTCATTATATCCCCTCTAAGTCTTCTCTTCACCAGATCAAAAAGGCCCAGGTCCCTCAGCCTCTCCTCAGAGGGCAGGTGCTCCAGCCCCTTGGTCATCTTTGCAGCCCTCTATTGGACTCTTTCAAATTGCCATACCACTGTGCAAACCTCAACTTGGGTAATAAATTAAAAATCCAAATTAAATGTAATGTGTTTTTTGATCCACTATTACAAATCACTTCTATACTTCAACTTCCTGCACTGCTGAGAGCAAAAGCTGCTCTTTAGTAATTGCAGAGTGATCACTTGTCAGGCACCAACATCAGTTACGTGAGTTTTTTGTTCTCAGGTGAATTAACTCCACTGACCTGCATCAGAGGATTTCAGGAGCACTAATTTACAGATTGTGTCCCCTGCCCTTTCTTTGCTGAACGTGAACAAAACTAGATGGTTTCGACAGCTATCAATCAAAAATATTCCTGAGGGCTACTATGCAGTCAGACCTGAAAAACTTCTACACTGTACATCACAGCCCACAGGTCTATGAGCTGCTCAGAGTGCTAACAAAATGCATTTGATTTCTTATAGACAGAGACTGATGAACTTGTTGAGATAGTATGCAAATAAGGACTCACAGAATCAGAGAATGGTAGAGTTTGGAAGGGACCTCTGGAAATCAGGTCCAACCCCCCTGCCGAGGCAAGGTCACCTAAAGAAGGTCCCACAGGAACACATCCAGGTGTGTTTTGAACATCTCACCACCTGTCTGGGTAGCCTGTTCCAGTGTTCCACTACCCTTAAATTAGGAAACTTCCTCCTCATGTTTAAATGGAACTTCTTATGGTCAAGTTTGTGCCCAAATCTGCAATTCCTTAAAAACAAAGCCACGTGACAATGCCATTTTAAAAGGTTTCTGCTGCCAAGGCAGCTTTTGTAACAGGACATGCAATGTATTAACCATTCAAAGTCTAGAAGTTACAATTTCTCAAAGGAATAGAAAATGCAATTTATTAACCATTCAAAATCCCTCAATTTCAAGGTACAGAGCATTTGTGAGCTATGATATCAACAATGTTCTTTCTGATGTTTCCCATCTCAAAGTCTTCTTATTCACTACAAAATTTCAACATTCACCCAATTTTGGAAAGGAAAAATCAGTGTTCTTGAAAATGAAGTAATGCCTCATTGACAATAAATGATTAGGATAATCAGAAATAAACTTAGCCTTCCCTGTCAAGTATTTAAAATATAAAAAATATGCTGCCTCTGTTGAGTAGAAAAAGATTTCTTTTGTTAGTGAAATCTGTCACACTCAAATTTCTTTACAAGCTACAGACAAACCTTACCTGACTTGAGTCACAGTATCTTAATCTCCATTGCAAGGATGAGATAAGAGAAGTATAGAAGAGCTAGGCCATTTGACCATGATCACATATTGAACCTGTGTCACAGTACTATAATTCCTCAGAGTTGTAGCAGTGACACAAAAAAAATCTACCTCAAAAGTATGGTGGGCCTGTTCAGAGGGCCATTTACCCACATGAAAACAAACCAGCCTGCTCAGTTTGGAGGAAGAGCATTGGTTGTATGGGAAGAATGAAGTTGTGATTTTTTCCCAAGTTTCTCTTCCAGTCCCAGCAACAAGAAGAAAAAAAACAAAACCAAAATTTACGGTTCTCAAAAAAAGATTCAGTCAAAATCAAAACTGTCCTGGCCTTAAGATCTGATCTGAATGCCTTTTCTCATTCCCGCCTAGTACATGACACTTTGGATCTGGAAAAACTAATCATTACTTTCCATGTAGGATCTTTACTGGTCCCAGTAAGATCTCCAGCAGCTTCACCTGCCAGTTTCAGATATTTTTGTTTATGACCACCCACTCTGGTAGGAGTAGTAGAGGCAGCAGACACACAGGTTCCACAGAAAATATGGTCTTTGGTATCCTCATAGGATTTCAAAGGGCTGATAAATGTGAGCTGAGACTTTTCCACTTATGTGGATAAGTTAACACTCCTACAAAGCCACCTGCCAGCAGAGATAGTTTTGAGAATAGAAACAGTGCTAACCAGTTAAGTAAGCTCCTTGGGTAACTACTGACAAACTGCCACAACGAGGCCTGCAAAAGGAACTCCAGTTCCCTTTGCAGGCAGACACTTTTGCCTGGGGAAGTGGATGGGTTATTAAATACTCCAGTTTATCTGCTACAAGTGTCAGATGGGTTCCAAATTTAGACACTTTCCATACTGTCCTGCTTCCGTCCAAAGGTAATTTTCCCCATCCACTTTTGTGTTCACTCTCTATTCTCCTTCTTACAAGAGACCTCTCAGCTTGACCATTTAGGACACAACACTTCATGAGGGTGCAGTACTGCATGAGATGTAATGAGGTGTAATGCTTCTGCTGCAGAATCACAGCTCAAAGCAAAGAAGTTGCCCTACAGCTCTGTTCGATCAATAAATTGTGTGTTGCATGGGCAAGAACACAACTTTGCTTCAGTTTTAAAAGGTAGTTGGTTGGGATTCCAAATTCAAATAAGAAATTGGTCTAATTGGATATCTCACTCCAATCTGCCCAACTGGCTATCACAATTGGAAAGCTCAAGAAAGAGTTCTGCTTCACAGTAGCTGTAATTTGAACACGCAATAATAAACATGCACAAATCTTTGCACAGGTAGCCTGCAGCTGAAGTCATCAGTGACTGACACTGAAACGTTGGTAGTTGGGCAGTACTGAAAAGCTGCCTGTCTACCCTGAGAAGGCCATAAGCCTTACTATCCATCAGTAGAAGACCACTAAACAACTTCTATGGTTTTGCTCCATCTCTCCAGGGTTACTCTATCATTTTAATGTACTGCTGAACCAAAACATTGGACAAACAAATCTAGAACTCACAGAGCGGCCAGTTAACACAATAAGGAAGCCAATGTCAGCAAGGCAGGATGGAAGTCTATCAAGAGCCCCCACCAGCACAGGAAGGACATTGAACTGTTGGAGCAGGTCTGGAGGAGGGCCACGAAGATGATCAGAGGGATGGAGCAGCTCTGCAATGAGGACAGGGCTGAGAGTTGGGGCTCTGCAGCCTGGAGAAAAAAAGGTTTCCAGAAGACCTTATAGTAGCCTTCCAGTATGTGAAGTGGCCTACAGGAAGGCTGGGGAGGGACTATTGACAAGGTCTTGCAAAGACAGGACAAGGGGCAATGGGTTTAAACTAGCAGAGGGGAGATTTGAACTGGATGTTGGGAGGAAGTTCTTTGCAGTGAGGGTGGTGAAACACTGGCACAGGTTGCCCAGGAAGGTTGTGGCTGCTCCCTCTCTGGAGGTGTTCAAGGCCAGGTTGGATGAGGCCTTGAGTGACCTGTTCTAGTGGGAGATGTCCCTGCCTATGGCAGGGGGTTGGAACTAGATGATCCTTGAGGTCACTTCCAACCTCACCATTCTACGATTCTATTTCTGATCACCGGCCAAGGACATGGTAAAGTAGCTCTGCTCCATCTGGGTTTTGGAAGGCGTCAGGAATCTTTTGCAGATCAGTTGCTTTTTATGAGAGCCTCCAAACAAAGCAGCCATGCAGATGCACCTTACTCCAGGTGAGAAACTGTATCTAGAGTTTCTGCATGTCAGCAAACTTTTACAAGGGGAGGTTATTTTCACAGACATGCTGGTGGCTGCAATGGTTGGGTTAACAGTAAACAGATTCACAGGTCTTCGAGTTCTCAGTGCTTGCATGCAGTATCTCAGACTGTATCCTCTATTAGGGTGAGGCACAAACTCAACACAGTAAGAAATGACAAAAGGAATATCCTTCTTTGAGAACACGCTATTGTCTCTGATAAAACTTGTACCAGGGTCTGGGAACAAGATATCTCCTGGAGGTCAAAATGTGTTTCACATGTGTTAAAACATGTTGGAGAGGGGAAAAAAAGAGAGCCCTGCAACTGCAGGAAAAATGCATCATCAACTCATAATTACTCTCAGTGTTCCAGATAGGAGATTGTCTCTAGATAGAGTCAATGAATTCATTACACATGCAATAAAAATATTAAAAACCCCCAAATAGTTAAAAGAACCCTATAATCTGGTAGCTTTTATTTGGATCTCTCTGGGGAAATATCCTTCTAAAGTTTTCATTTACACTAGAAATAGAGATCAGGCTTTCTAATTCAGTGATGTAGCAGTGGGCTGAATGCTCACAGGAGGGGGGTGGGGGAAAGATAGAGACAGTCATAAAAAAAAATTGTTTCTGAACTTCTTTGAAGCTTATAAAACAGCTATTTCAATCTGAAGGAAGTTTGACATGGTTCATCAAAGATTCATGGCTTGTTGTTGTAGACTTCAAATGATAAATGAGAGAAGGTACATTAAAATTCTGCTGCTGCCACTACCACTTCATGAAGCTTTCAAAGGATAAATACTGCTTCTACTTAAAGACAAGCGTCTTTAAAAGAATGATTCCCATTTTCCAATACCAGTTAAGAACCTTATTTCATAGTTAGTGTAGAGGGACATTGCCTGCTCTTATAAGGCAAAACCATGATTAGAAAAGGCAACGGATTCCTTCAGATACTCAAAGCCAACAGACTGGCTGCTTGCTGCTATAAGAATGACAGTGCTCTGGATGACAGATCAGCTTTAATTTCCCTCCCTCCCACCTGAGACCTTGTTAGCTGCATTTAAGTTTTTCAGACCAAAGAGAGTATCTTCAACACCCCTTGAGAAAATGCTCTCAAAACACCTGAGGTGCTATGAGTTACAATGACTGCACAGCATCTCCCTGAACCCACTCCCAGCACTTGTTTAAAATGAATATTTAAATTAATTGCTTAGAAAAGCCACTGCAGTCCAGAAATATGGCTGCTTCTTATTCCTGCTCACTATAATTCCATAAGCAATATTACTGTTTGGACCTGCTATAAGGAGTAGATACACAGAGCTAACAAAAGAACATTTCTACTTGTTAATTTTTCATTGTTCATTTTTCATTTTGTTCATTATTCACTATTCTGGATGCGTTCCTCTGTGACCTGAGCTACACTGTCCGGTCCTGCTCTGGCAGGGGGGTTGGACTCAATGATCTCTTTGGGTCCCTTCCAACCCCTGACAGCCTGTGATCCTCTGATTATATTATCAGACAAGAGTTTACACAGCTTATGCCTGTGCATGCATATCAAGACATAGGGAGTTAAACGGCAAAGTGCTTAAAGGCTGATAAATGGACAATAAAAGAGATAAAGAAAAAAACCCAAACCTCCAATGTCCTTCCAGTTCATCTCATGAAACCTCTTAGAAAACAGATAAATATATATATACACATAAATAAACCTACCTGAATGTTGAATGCAAGGATCAGGAACCAAAACATTTAAGTGGCCAAATTCTTGAGTGATATTAAGCACGCTGGAAGAAATAAAGGTTAAACATGCACGCACTCTGCAGAAGTTTGGAAGTGTTTAGTGCACCAGCTTCCCGGGTGGTTGTCATGGATGAAGTCGGATCTGCTGGCGATATTCAACACGATGCTGTCACCGTGCCAACTTCGAAATGAAAGTGCTGCCTGGAACAAAGTATCATGGGGCTCGGAGCTCAGATTGCCACAGGAGAGATTTCCTCTTCTGGTTGCTGCTTCTGTTTTTCTGTGTTTGGGGCACCGCACTTTTCTGCTGGGCTGCCTTCTGCATATTTCAGTGGGCGGGAGAGTGAACTGCAGCTAAAAAAGCCAAGAAGGAGCTCTTTGGGGGCTTTTTGAAGCTGAGAAAGCAGCATACCTCTGCTAAGGGCCGGCAGCTGTGCTCAGGGTGCACAGGTGGAGCCAAGCAACCCCGGGGGCACAGCTAAACAAACACGTTTGGTAAGAAGAGAAGACTTCAGGGAGAGACAATAGCCCTCAGAGGGCAGGTGTTCCAGCTCCAGTTAATTACCTGTTATGCCACCTGGACACTCACAAGTCAATGAGGTCAGATGGGATTCACCCAAGAGTGCTGAGGGAGCTGGAGGAGTTTGCCAAGCCACTCTCCATTACCTCTTAGCAGTCGTAGTTAACAGGAGAGCTGCCAGACGATCAGAGGCTAGCCAGTGTGACACCAATCTACAAAAAGGGCAGAAAGGAGGAGCCAGGGAACTCCAGGCCTGTCAGCCTGATCCCAGTATGGGGAAAGATTGCGGAGCAGTTCATCTTAGGTGCAAACACAAGGCAAGTGCAGGATAACAGTGGGATTAGGCCCAGCCAGCATAGGTTCATGAAAGGCAGGTCCTGAATAACCTCACCTCTTTCTATGACCAGATGACCGACCTACCTACCTAGTGGATGAGGGAAAGGCTGTGGATGTCTACCCAGACTTTAGTAAAGCCTCTGACGCCATCTCCCACAGCATTCTGAGTTGCACATTTTGCTGAGTGCTTTCTGCAAACAGGCTAAGGTAATTGTGGTTTGTGTTCTCTCATTAAATTCTTTATCTCAATCCTTTTTTTTTTTTTTTAATTTTTAGGGGGTGTGTGCGTGTGTGTATGTGTGTTACTTTCCCTCCCATCCCACGTGGGAGGTGGCAGGGTGGCAGTGTGGCTTGTGAGAGCAGGCTGCATTAAGCCAGGAGTGTGATTTTATTTCCCTTCTGATTACAAACACTGGTTCCAGTAGCGCAGTTAACCTGTGAAGGTTCCTCAGCCACTGCAGTGCGTTGGATTTGAGTGCCACATGGCCAGCAGAAGCCTGCATGTCCCCACACCATGAAAGGTTAGAGAGGGTTTACACCAGTGCTTGAAACTAGGGCACAAAATCACAGAATGCATCTGGCTGGAAGAAACCATAAAAGGTCATCTTGTTCAGCCTCTCTGTAGTGAGCCCAAGCATCTCCAACTAGATCGGCTTGCTCAGGGCCCCATCAAGTTTTGACCTTAGATGTCTCCAGGGATGGGGCCTCAACTACATCTCTGGGCAACCTGTTCCTGTTTTCACCACTCATATAGTTCCTCCTCACATCCATCCTAAATCCACCCTGCTCTAGTTTAATAAAGCTGCCCTTCTGCACATTCCTGCCTCTGAACACAGCTCTGCTGTTTTTCAATTAGTTAATATCTATAAATATCTTTGCCAGCTGGAGGAAACTTCTATTCCTCTAATCTAGTCTATCAACAAATTTATTATCATATTCCTGTACACATGGGGCTTTATTCCAGAATAAAAAAGATTTCTATAAAAAAGAAAGAAAATCTGACTTCTATTTAATAGGGTAATTTTCTTCTCAAATAAGTGTTGACAAGCAGAGAGATAACTTGGATTAGAACCAGTTCCGCCATTTCAATCTGAGTTTGCAACAAGTTTGGTCTCAGTGCAACACTGAAACATGAGTACATCTGGATGCTGTTGGGTGATAAAGCAAGGGGATGAAAGGGCAGAGCAAAGAGGAACCCAAAGAGTGCAAAATACTGAAATGGGGAGCTGTTTGGATTTTTTCTTTTTAATGTATCACGTGTTACAGTGCTTTTTGGCAGCAGCAAATTACAGCATTACATGCACTCAGAAGCAAAAGCATGCTTAGATTTGTCAGTAGCCCCCAAGGCACAGCAACACAACAGGTCAGGTACTGACCTTGGCGACACTGGAACAAATGCATTTTGACTAATTCCACTGAATTCAGTTACTTTTTCCTCCTATAAGAAGGGGGAGGGCAGAGGGAGAAGTATTTATTTACTACTGTAATACCACCTAGACATTGTAATTCCCCATTTCAGCTATGCAGTGCCAGGCTTTATTTGGAGAAAGAAATGGCTCCACCTCACAAGAGCTCATAATCTTAAGTGACATGACAGACAAAATGAGGGAGAAAGGAAGGTGCTATCACCCCCAGTTAGGAGATGGTAAGCTGAGAGATGAAGTGCCTACCCAAAGTGACAAAGGAAGGCTGCATAACAGGCAAGAATTGAAATTCCATTTCCTCAGTTTTAATAACTCAACCATGAGACCCTTTCTTAAAGAAGAACTTTCTGGGTTTGCCTTATTTTTGTATCCTTTCTGGTTAGTTGATTATAGATGTACCCTGTAGTTAATAGGAGCGAGCAGACTGTGCTCAAATAACATTTCAAAGTGCCTAAAGTATTTAGGAGACTAAGGGTTCACATGCAAAGAAAGTGAATCTGAAGTGCAATGAAGGACTGAAGAATATATTATCATCCTCTGTGGGCAGTTCTGGTGCCCACCTGTGAAAATGGAGGCTTTGCTTTACCAGGCTATAATGTATAGAATGCAAATACAAGGACCTGGCAAGGTCCTGCCCCTACAGCTTACTGAAAGGAGGTTGTAGTGAGGCCAGTGTTAGCCTCTTCTCCTAAGTAATGAACGACAGGACAAGAGGTAATGGCCTCAATATGTGCCATGGGAAGTTTAGATTGGATATTAGGAAGAATTTCTTCACTGATGGAGTGGTGAGGCATTAGAGCAGGTTGCCCAGAGAAGTGGTGGAGTCATCATCCCTGAAGATGCTGAAAAAGTAAGTATATGTGGCACTTTGAGACATGGTCATAGAGATGTTGAGTGACGTCTTTTCCAACCATAATGATCCTATGACTAGCTGCCATGTGGCAAAACATTACTGCTTGCTTCTGTGCACTGAAGTCTTGGTATGTGGACAAGTGTCCCATCTCACTTTCAAGAAGTTCTGAGGATACCTACCCCTATGCATTAAATATCCAAACATTCTGTGAAAGTCAGACTTACAGTCCAAGGTCATTCAGGAGCTTTCGACATCTCACTTCTCAGTGTAGAGAAGTGAATAATTTTCCAGTTCAATAGATGTTCTGGATTTACGGTCTTTTGAGATCAGTATCCAAGTCCTTGAATAAACACAGCACTGGTCCATCTGGCTTTGGCTGCTGTCTCTGATAGCTGCCACCTCAACACATTTCAGAACAAAGTGAAAAACACATTGTAATAGATAGGCTGGTCACAGGGTAAAGCCTGCTGAACTCAAACAATTGGCAGCCAGGTGGCTCCTGAACGCTGTGGGTTTTTAACTCATATAGTTTTACTCTTTCAAATCTAACGGTTGAAGTGTTTATTTAAAGGCACAGGTTCACATGGAACAATACTGAGTATCTGGTATCTTGAACTTGTGTCTGTTATGACAATGCACTGATTAAGATGGGGCATCTATTTCCTTTCACATTTCACATTTTTGTTTCTTGGTTTTCTTTTGGTCCTGCCATCATTTTCATAAGAAAGGGCTGATAAAAGCCCTCTTTCACTGGTTATTTGATACCACTGTACAGTTTGTTTGTATACCTCTTTATGGCTGGATGACTATTCAGCACTGAAAGCACAGGAATGCTGGAAATCAGACCTGAGAAGAAATACATTTTGAAGATGCACTATGTACTAAAATGCACCCAACAAAAGGGTGAGTGGGAGGAAGGCTCCAAAGCTGATGTAACGATTCTGCTCATTAGGCTTAGGTAAACAATCTCCCTTTCAGACAGAAAACCCCCCAAAAATAAAACAAACAAACAAACAAACCCCACCCCAAAATCATCCACCCTCAATCAGTAAAAGCTGAAGCTCAAGAACAGAGCACTGAAAATTGCTCTTGCCTGAGGGTGTTTTTCAACCTGGAAACCAGTGTGTGCTTGTAAAGGCAAGGCAGGTCAATAGCCTTGGCTACAAGTGGCTAAGAGCTTTGTACTGTGATGGTCTTAACTTCTGAAAGGGCAGGTGATTTAAAGTGACAAAGTGGATGTCACCTGCTCTGTAGTAAGTGTGGCTGTGATGAGATGTTTCTGGGCAGCTGGGAAGACATAACCAAGCTTCGATTTGTTCATGTTCTTGCAGAATTGGTGGTGTTGACAATGGCAGCACTGGAGTGGGTTTCAGTAGTCCAGAGATCCTCAATAAATGAAATAAAAAGTAGTATCTACCTTTGAACAACAAGGCTGTCTAGAAATTTGCTACAGAATCTGCCATGTTTGTTACTATTTTTCGTATTTGCATTGAATTTGGGGTTTGTTGTTTGGTCATAAATTCTCTATGTTGAGAGTCAGGTGAGGTCTGATAATGCATTACTCATTTTTCTAGAAAGAAACACTGATTCGTATTACAAAATGCAGTGCTAAAGCTGCTCTGAACATCATCAGTTTGCAACTCCAAGCTGTCAATAACTGTCAGAAAGAGTAATTATTTGAAAGGTTTAGAAGTAACTATACTCAAGCTTTGCATTCCTATACACTGCTGAAGCCTGACTATCTTCTGTCTCGTAATTTAAATAGTTTTTTACAGCAAGCTAAATACTTGATTAAAAAAAAAAAGAAAATATTACAGACGGAGCAGACTTTCTACAATGTACAAATAGTACAATGGCTTCTACTAGTATTTGTTTGGTACTCTACTAAGCACAGGTGAGAGGTTTCTGTAAGACTGGACCTCTGCTGTGCTAATTCAGACATTTCACAGAATTATAGAATGGCTTAGATTGGAAGGGACCTCAGACACCATCTACTCCAACCTGCCTGTCTTGGGCATAGATACCTGCCAGCTAGACTTGGTTGCTCAAGGTCTCATTGAATCTAGCCTTAAATACCTCCAGGGAAGGAGCATGCATAACCACTCTGGGTAACTTATTTCAGAGTCTCACCATCCCAGTATTTAAAGGCTTCTTCCTCAGATCTAGTCTAAACCTACACTCTCTCTCAGCTTAAAACCATTCCTCCTTGTCCTATGGATGGACACCCTTATGAAAAGTCCCTCTCCAGCCTTCCTGTAGGATTCCCTCAGGTAACAGAAGGCAGCTATAAGGTTCCCCTACAATCTTCTCTTCTCTAGGCTGAATAACCCCAGCTCCCTCAGCCTATCCTAATAGTAGAGGTGCTGCAGCCCTTGCATCATCCCTGTGGCCCTCCTCGGGATTTATCCAACAGTTTTATCTCCTTCATATGATGAGGACACTAGAACTGGATGCAGTATTTCCATAAATCTTGGTTTGGTTTGCAGGAGCCATCCTTCCCAGCCAGTGTTTCATAGTAACAATCAGTGGTTGCAAATCTTTTATAAGACTAAAAATGTCAGAACAGCAGGGCAGACATTTCTTTGGATCTGTGAGGTGACTGGTGACAGCAGGGATGCTTCACAAGGAAAAGGGGGCAACATCTATTTAAGATTTAGACAAATTAAGAGATTTTGGCTGTTTAACTCTTTGTTCCACTGCCATAATATGTGATCAAGACAGGGAGTCTCATTAGGAAAAAAAAAACCAAACCAAACGAGAACCCTCCTGACACCCCACCACCTCCCCCAAATTTAAAAGCAATTTACAGTCATCAGAATCATAGAATCAACCAGGTTGGAAGAGACCTCCAAGCTCATCCAGTCCAGCCTATCACCTAGCCCTATCCAATCAAGTAGACCATGGCACTAAGTGCCTCATCCAGTCTGAACACCCCCAGGGATGGTGACGACTCCACCTACCTGGGCAGCCCATTCCAATGCCAATCACTCTCTCTGTCAAGAACTTCCTCCTAATATCCAGTCTATACCTCCCCTGGCACAACTTGAGACTCTGTCCCCTTGTTCTGTCACTGGGTGCCTGGGGGAAGAAACCAACCCTACCTGGCTACAACCTCCTTTTAGGTAGTTGCAGAGACTGGGGAGGCCAGGAGGCGGACCCTGGAAATTGTAACATTGTTATTCAGTCCCATAATTGTGCTCTCCCTCTATAAGCTAGCAACAAGGCCAACTTGCTCTCCTTCTCTCCCTCTTGCCTGCTCTCTCTGGCAGGAGCCCGTTATCTGGTAACATGGGGGAGTAAACTTCTTTATCACCTGCGGAGGCTGTTTAGGCCTAAGGGTGGCAGAGCCACTTGGGAAGAGAGGAGCATTGGGGACTGAGGTTTAATTGAGTGGGGGGAAGGTTTAAGGGGCTTTTCATATATATCCTGCAGAGGTATCAGGTGTTAAGGATTCATCTGTTCTCTATCTTTTTTTAAAATATAATTCTGTATTTCTCACCAATTCAACGAGAGCATTTTGTTTCACTCTTCTGGGGGAGTAAAATTATATCTGCCTGCTCTTAAAACCACAACAACCACTGAAGGACATCACTACAATTTCGTTATGGAGTGTTCACACCTGGAAGAAAAAAAGGATTGTTGTGGTTTAGAGCAAAATTATTCCTCCTTCCCACAACTGCATTACAGAACAAAGATAACTTCGGTCCGGCACAGATGGCAGTCTAATATTATTTGGTGCTGCCAAAACAAATAAAACAACTTTCCTTTAATTCAGCTTTTGATTTCTTGTTCTATTGGTAACAACATAAGCTTTATATAACATCCAATAACATTTCTGATTAACTAGAGCTATTTGATGGTTTCGATTTTGCTTGTTTCTTTGTGTCTTTTATTTTTAGTTTACACTGACCTCTTGGTGGAAATTTTACAATGTTAAGCGAGGCTTACATCCTGTAATGACAGGATGAGGAGTAATGGGTTTAAACCTGAAGAGGGGAAGATTCCAACTAGATGTTAGGAAAGGGTTCTTTACAGTCAGGGTGGTGAGGCACTGGAACAGGTTGCCCAGGGAGGTTGTGGATGTTCCCTCCCTGGAGGTGTTCAAGGCCAGATTAGATGAGGTCTTGAGCGACCTGTTCTAGTGGGAGGTGTCCCTGCCTATGGTAGGGGGTTGGAACTGGATGAGCTTTGAGGTCCCTTCCAACCTTACCATTCTATGATTCTACATGAAGTAGGAAGGAAGGTTTCCAGTAAGTAGCCAGCTTTTTACCAAGTTGGTATAGCTTTCTGTGGCAGTCTGGCACTGAAAAACATTTACCTCTCTGAAATGCATGTTCCTCTTCCACTAACACAATCGAGTTAAATGCATGTGATATCAAAATTTGAAGAATGGGATCCCTACTGGCTAAATCCTAGGAATTTTCCAGTGTGAACCTATTCCCCATATAGCTCTAGAGTAGTGGATACTAACTGCAGTCAATTGTAATTACACAACAGAAAATCTCCAGTAAATTCAAAGATTTTTTTTTTTAAATTGGTCTTGCCCTGTTAAAAAAGGTTTTGTTGTGGTTTGAGGGTTTTTTTTTAACAAAAATATCTTGTGGAGATGGAATGGAGAAAGAAAAAGCAATAGATTGCTAATCCCCATGCTAATGTATGAGCAATCATAATGCCAACACCAGTGCCAGATCATAACAACCTCAGTGCAGTTCTTCTACGAAGGTGTAGATTGAAGAACCTTTCCTTCCACTTACAGTGGCTTAGCACAAAAAGAAGAGCATGGCCCAAGGAAACAGATGGAAAAAACATTTCTGACAGCTTAAGTGTAGTTAATTATTTGTAGGCGAAGCATTCTGCTATCTGCCTTGATTTGCTGTATTTGAAGCTGAAGCAGTCATAGTAGCAACAATTTTGCTCAGCATTGCTGCAATTACCTGATTATAAATAGGACAGGTAGAACCACAGAGTTAAACCTTGCCAACTGGGCTGCCTTTTCATCACTTCCAGAAGCAGGCAGCTACAGATCAGCACACTGTCTAGCTATCTTTTTGGTAAGCAGCTCATTCAGGTTGTATCCTCTACCATTTTCTTTTAATCTCCTTTTTTTCTTTAAGTAAATTCAATAGTTATGGAAAAAAACCCAAACCAAACCAAAAATGCCCATTATTGTATGCATGGAAAGATTTCCCAAGTATCACCATTCTCCCTTCACTCACCAGATGGTGCAAATGAGGAAAACAAATACCCATTAAATAATCGTGTGCTCACTGCACACCTGTTTGAAGGAGCAGAGGGAGATGATATGGGTTTGGGTTTTATGACTTCTCTGAGATTTATCTGTAGCACCAGAGCACGTGAGAGAAAAAAATTGCTGCTCCTAAGTAATGACATTCACCCTTCCAGGATGAAAGGTGTACAAAAAAGATGTGGACAGGCTGGGAAATGTCCAGAGAAGGGCCTTGAGAATGATCAGAAGGCTGGCAGTCCTGCCATATGAAGCAAGGCTGAGAGGACTGGGTTTGTTCAGACTTGAGAACATAGGAGAGACCTCATTACTATGTACCAAGAGGATGCAGACTTGCTTTTTACAATGAGTCACATGGAAAAAAACAAAGGGTAATAAGTACAAGTTACTCCTGGAGAGATTCCAATTGGGCTGCAGAAAAAAAATGTTTCCCCATGAGAACAGTCAGACATTAGAATCATCTCCCAAGGGAAGTGTTGGATTCCCCTACACTGGATAGTTTTAAGACTCAGCTTGACAGGGTGCTTGGCCATTCCATTTCAACTGTACTATTACCTAGAAAGGTTGCACCAGGTGATCCTTGGGCTCCCTTTCAACCTAGCATTCTGTGATTCTGTGAGAAGAGATAGGACAGGAGCAGGTTTGGGAAGGAAATCTCTAGCCTCCACTAACCAACAAAAAGAACTGCAGACAAAAGTAATAGTCTTAAAAGTGTGATGTGGAGAAGAGATTGTTTTGTGACCACAGCACGTTTTCTACTCTTCTTCAACAGTTAAGCAGTTCTTTGCTTCCCTTGCTTCAGTCTAAGTATGCTTACCTCATGGTTAGGCAGATACACAGCAACTAGCATCTTCTATCTCTCATTCTTCTTTCCTCTATTTGTGCTTCTCCTCTTAAAATATGGCTGGCAAGCCTAACATTAAAATAACAAATCCTGTCTTGAGAACATTCATTATATATGTGAGTACAACTGTTTAGAGTTCACACCACACAGCCACAGTACACAAGAATGCAGGATAAATTTCTGGATTTTTTACAATAATTATACACTTCCTGTCACATAACAAAGCTATTTGATTTAGGGAGGAAAAAATGGGGGGTTTGTACCCTTTGACAGATCCAGGGAGACACTGCAAAAAATTACTAACTTGAATACCAGTATGAATATGGTATTGAAGTCTACCTGCAACTACAGCAGCACCACCACATAATGGTTTGGCAACAGAATGCAGCTAAGCAGCGTTAGTCTGTTGAACTAAGATATTACAACCCACCAGAGCAGTAACACAGAGCAAGGAGCACGTTGAGGACAATATCTTACTGTGCTGCCTGTGATGTCTGCAGCACTACCAGCTTCTTGATACTGCCAAGTCATCTTAGAAAGTCTCATTAGCCCCAAGTTCTGAGTTGGAGATAGCTGTATTACACTGACCTTCTTCCAACTAATGCTTTGACTAGTTTCATGCATCAGTTCTGTTCAGCAGAAGCTCCACTAAGTTCAATGAAAGGCAAAATGTCCTCATATTAAACAATATTTCCATTGACACATGATTTTCCTTGAAGAGAAACAAAAGGAGAGAAGTGGGATTGCTTTTTTTCAATAAGGGATATTCAACAGTACTGAAAATGTTCATCGCAAGGAATAGACAAGGGGTAAGATATTCTCCAAAAGTACTCTAAACAGCTGTGACTATGCACTCTTATGAAAGACTGACTTGACTGGAAAGACAATGGAGAAACCATTTAAAGAAATGGAGAATGGAGAGCTTTTCTATGGGAGGCTGGAAACAACTGCTCTCTGTATCTATCAGGGTCTTATGCAGCATACAGTAAGGTGTGTTTAGGCTAATTTTACCTCATATGCAAGTGGAATAAGTTATCCAAGAATAAATTTACTCTGGAAATGCAGAAAAACTTACTAGCATCAGAGTGGTGATATCCTGGAAATGCTTCCTTATAGCAGGACCTAGCACATCCATTCAAGAATTATGTCCATGGAGTCACCTGAAGCTTCATTCAGAAGACCTAAGGATGTAAGTGACCGCTTGTGCAAAGTCAAGTATTAGATGCCAATGCCAGTTACAAGTCACAGAGTTTCTGCTCAGCCCTGCAGGCAAGTTAGCAGTCTAGCTCACACCTACATATCAGAAGTTGAAAAATGTGTTTTCAGGCAAGAGGTGATTTTACTTTCTCCCACTCCATCTCAAAAAAACCCCAAACAAACAAAAAATTCCAAGCTTTTCAATGAAACTGACTTTAACTCATGCATCTGGTATACAGGAAACCTGAATTAATTTATTTCCACTTCCTATGAATCCCAGGAGATGTACAAAGTGATTCAGCCATGTACTCAGAATTGAGAGTTTGAGGCAGCAATTTATCTAGAAATTACTTGCTGTGATTTGCTTGTGTGAATCCAGTTCCCATACTTCTGCAGAACTAGATGCTTTAGGCAGGACGTAGAGAGATAATTCAGCTACGGACAATCATCAGCTTCTTATGGGCTCTGCATTAATTATATCACAGCAGGAGAGCTTTACCAGATAGCTCTGTGATGACCAGCAATGCTTCTCAGACCAAATACACTCCAGATGAATACACCCATGTTGCTTGCAGGGTCAGTGTGATTTTAAGAGCTATTTAGCCACCTCTGTAGTGTATGCAATCCAAACTAGCTTCCCAAATAACCTGACTTGGCAGCAGTTCTGACTCTCAGAACTGGGTATGCTAAGTCATATATAAGAAGTTAAACTACATCCTACTGGCTACATCTGTTCTTGTGGGTTAAAGAATGGTAGTACTTGGGACAACTTGATCATCTAAATATTGTTAGAAGGAGCCATGGTATAATTTTTGTGCAGCTCAGTTAGCACTCTTCCAAGGAATGGTCAGGCATGATTTGGGAGTTGGCACAGTCCAGGAGCAGACAGCTTGCATGCAGCAATTGTGCTTTGCAAGTTAACAGGATTTTTGTTAACATAGTCAGTTTAAATCAAAAAGGATCCTGGCACTGTACACACATGCTAACTCCAGCTCAGTATGGACCTTGCCAGACATGAAATGACTCCATTCAGCCCTTGCTTCTGCACCATGCTCTCAAACAAGGTATGCTTGCACAGAGGCAATGCCGAGTCGTCAGAGTTTGGTATGGCAACAATTTATTGGCTCTCAACACCCAGACCAAATCTGGCAGGGGCAAAAATGAGCTAGTGCTAACAAGACTAGCTGTAACCAAGCTGGTGTACAGATGGGCCTCTCTGCACTGTTCTCTGCAGCATGTCTGGTAGCAACATACCTCATTAGCTAATCCATAATCTAAGATCCAAGTGGTCTGTTGTTAGTCTTGAACTTACAGGCTTGCCTACCATCCAGAGCACCAATGGCCATGTTGAAATAGCTTAGTGATGTTGAGGGAACCAGCCCTGGTCCACAAGATTCCGTCCTGAGATATATATTTAGCAGCAGTTCTGGACTCTTGATGCCTTTGACCTGTCAATCAAACAGAGTTATCTAAAATAGACAGAGATGGTTGAGTATTTATGGAGATGTGTATTTGCATATACATATATAAAGATATACAGCCCATATATATATGAATTTTCATGACAATCCTATGAAAAAAAAACAAACAACAAAAACTTTTAAATTATTAAAAAAAAAAAACTGAACATCATTCAATACAAACCTCACATATGACAAAACCACTTCAGACATTTTTTTCAGCCTAAAATTGACAGCAGAAATAAAGCTGCAAAACAGAATTACAGATCACAATCAGCTGCTCCAGTATTTTGTTATCCAGCATTGTGATTAATACAATACTTATGTTACAACCCTCTTTTCAAATACGTAGCTTTTATCTTTCTTAGGTTCTGTGTTTGGTTGTTTGGTTTTTTTTTTTCCTGTCTGTTTTGTTGCTTTTCCTTCAGTCAGAGGAACACTATTCTTAAAAGTGCTTGGCATGATGAGGTCAAACATACATATCACTGTATGTTATTGGTGCATCACAAATGAAGTACTGGAATATACTTGACGTTCACCTACAGGGATAGCTTATCATTAAAATAACAGAACACCATAACTGCAGATTCTTTTGTTATTGTTGTTAAGGGTGGAAAAAAACCCAACCCAACAACACTAAAGCAATTCCACAAGAGCTGATAGCCCTGTTTGGTTAGTGTCATGGGAACATCCCTGCAGAACAGTCACAGGTCTTATCTGAACTGCAAGTGGTGCTCATTGTCACAATAGATTGTATAGTAGTTCATTTTGTCTAAGATGATCTTGGCCTCTGCTTCTTCAGTCCAGAATGATCATTAACAAAAGACTTTGCCCCCCGGAAGACAGCAGCGACTACAGTTTGTAATGAATCCACTGAAGCAAGCAGCATTATCCCTGGAGAGGTGAACAGTTGTGTTACTTGGCCCACCTTGTTGCATTTTTGTTTTGTTTAGTTTGGGTTTGAAAGTCATTGATGGCAACATACTGAGAAACAGGAGATAAACCACAGATAAACGCAGACATTTTCCTATAGTACTCTGCTGGCTCTTGCTGGTTCTCTCTTTCATGTAGTCTATTTACTTATTGGGTCCAAAAACGTCACTTCTTAGTCGTTTTCTTTCCCTCTTTTTTCTTTTAAATCATGCATCACTTGGATCACTCATCTTTGCGCTTCCAGTCTTTGTTGTTTTCAGTCTTTAATGATGACCTTTCAATTAAGAGCTCACCAAAGTGTAGATCATGCTGAACGTAAAAGAAAGACACACTATGAAAGTATCCTTTTGAAGCATACAGAGCACTTTGATTTTTATAACCCTTTATTGTCTGTTCCTCAGGTCTAACTGTAATGGCCTGTGCTTCCCTTTGCCCTCTTTTCATTCTCTCTAAAGCATCTTAATTGTGGTGTATTCAAGACAGGTATCAAAAAGCACTCAAGAAATAACAAATTCATTATCGACATCATGCTTCACCACAAGCTGTGTTTGAGCTTATCAAAGTGCAGTCTGATGTCTGATTTTGAACAGTGAAGAAACAAAATCATTTTGCTTTGTTGAGCTTGATCTTTAGAACTCAAACCAGCACTTCCCAGCAGGGCAGGCAAGGTTTCCAGCAAAACTGCATTATTTTGTTTCCTTTGGAGGAAAAAAAAAATCCATGCAGAAGAAGAAACAAAATGCAGATACTGGAGTGAATCCATGCATATTAAAAACAATTCTAAAAGTGAAGAAACTGGAGTGTATTACCACAGCTCCATTACTGCAATCCTGATTCTGACAATACCCAGGAGAGCATAGCAAAACTGAATGCAATTAATATCGTTTTATTTAGCATCAGGCGGTGGATTTTGGATTCTGGCTACAGTTTAGGATGAAAGGAGCAAGGTTCAGAGGTAGCTGCACAACAGTAGAGTCCCAGCAGAAACATGAGACCACACTACAAAGCCAACTCTGACAGAGCCTAAGTCGGAACCAAAAGGTGGGATTAAATTTATTCCTCTCTCCAACCGTGCCTTGCCATGCTTTTCTCTCTATGCAACTCCTTGTAGTACCAACAGAACCTGTCTAGCCTAACTGCCATGCTTTCCTGTGAAAAGCACTGGTGGGAAAGGTTCTCAGCCCAAACTCACAAAGCTACTGGATGCTAAACTCTTGGTCAGATTCTCATGCCCCATCCATCTTAGTGGGAGATAGGCACCTGCCAGCTTCTGTGAGCCTGGGCCCTTTTACCTTTTTTTCTCTAGTGTGTAGCCACAGGGACACACACATACAGAAAACTTTATTCTCAATAGTATTTAAAAGCAATATTGAGAAACAATAACCCATAGTAATGAGTACACAAGATGCTGGTAACAACAGAACGGACCATGGAACGGTAATCAAAGAAGAAATAATATCTCTCCTCTTCCACCAGACAAGCCTGTCTTACAGAGGGCTAAGTGCAAGTAAGATTGGCTTGAAAAGCCTCTCTAAGCAAACACATTATGGAAGAAGGAGAAAGGCATCATCAAAGAACACCTCCATTCAAAGCATGTTAACTTTTGATGTCAAGCAGTTTTATGGGGTTCTTACAGAGTTCCCGCCAAGGCCTTACCTTAAATATGCTCCTCGCATATTCTTGTACTGGGCACCTGTGACTGTGCTCTAAAGACACTGGACAGGGGCAGAGGGAACAACACAGAAGTAGTGTGTGTATCTTCAAGAATGTATTAATATTAGGGGTTTGGACCCTGCCATGAAAGCATGTCTGTAGGAACGACTACAAGCATGGTACACCCCATGTTCCTACCTGTCCCATCTACTTACTATTTTGAGCATCACTACACCAGCAGATGTATTATTTTCTTATTTTCTTTCTATTGTATTATAAGAACATTATTGTATTTATTTGATGTAATGTAATTATAACATTTTCTGTTTCACCCATCATAAAAGATCATGCAGAGGAGCAATAATCTTTTCCCTCGGATTGGCCCTGGGACCTCGCTCAGGCCTTAGATAAAGGCTTAATATTCTATAATGAGGTGTCAATAGATACAAGCAGCACATGCTGCTGTAAGTGGGCATGCCTCCAGGAATAAATATCAGGAACAAGTTGTTTAAGAAAATGGGCCAATTGGTTCCAGTCATTTCCACACACAATTCCACTTGTCAAATGAAAAGCAGCTACTGTTTCCTTAGTGAAATGACCAGACTTACCAGTACAGATAGTAGAAGAAGGAAAGGAGATAGAAAGCTAGTTTACACCAGGCTTCTTTTTGACAGTAACTCAAGGTATCTGCATTCATGACTGCAGGTGGGTCATATGCTAGCTCTGAACTATCTGCTGGGCAACGGAAATACCTGGAAGAGCAGGAGAAGACACCTGGAATGACTCTGTAAAAGTGTGTATTAAATACATGCAGATATACACTGTCCTGATCACCAGCTCAGAAGGCAGGAGTAATGTTCCTATCTTTTTCAAGCCACTAGACTATAACACTAGTCTAAGCAGACCATTTTTATAGAATGAATGTGGACTTCCTGTGTCCTATGAATTCTTTAGATTGAAAATGTCTCCCTTCCTATATAGTTATTTCTGGATTAATGACAAACAACTTACAGACTGTGAGTGACAATATATGGTGGCTTACAATCACAGCATGGAGGAAGGATTACTGAGCTTCAGCTGCGCCTACACAAATGACTTCAGACATGATGAAAGGTGACAGTCTCAGCAAACTAATAGCTCAGTTCCTCCAACTCTGAAAAGTAAAAAAAGTCGACATGGAGTAATAGAAGAGCTGGCTGACTCATGTTTTCTATCTGATCTGCATGAGCAACCTGATTTAGTAGAAGGTGTCCCTGCTCATGGCACGGCAGTTGAAATAACCATTCTGTGATGCAGCACTGTCAAAAATTCATCACACAAAAAATGTCGCTTTTCTCTTCACAGAGAGTATATTTCTAATTGTTCTCAGCAATGACTGTATGTTTGAGAAAATCCCAGCAAAAGGATTTTTGGTTTGGAAAAGGAGCTTTTGTCTCAGTTGGTTTGCAGTACAAGTAAAGGCAAGCCAAAAAAAGTCCTTCAAGTTAACGAACTGCTTTAAGATCAGCATGAAGCATATGAAATATTGTTATTTCTGTTGCTTTGAAATAGTAGTAAAAACACTGACCATGGCTAGGATTGCTTACAGATGGACCTATAAACAGACAGACAGACGGATATAACCCCCCAAACAAGTGACCAGTTAATGTTCTCATAATTTTGTCTTTCTCCTTTCCAATATTAGACACATCCACTTACAATCTCTAGTAGTACAACAATTTTTTTTTTTTAAGAGAACCTTCGCTTGATTATCTTCATCCCAATGAAGATATTACACAGTATCCTCCTGTGGTTTTGTGTGGAACTTTGCACAATGAATCCAAATCTGTCTGCAGTAAAACCAGCAGGAATTATGGAGTAATTGTAGCACAGCATATGGAGAATCATGGAAACAATGATAATCAAAAGTCCTCTCCAAAGGCTGATATCATTATGTAGATTCTGGCCATTTTAACCTTGGACATAAGATTTAAAAAAAAAAAAAAATTGTTTATAAAAAAAGCTTTTTAAACCAATATTATTGTCACACTTTGGTTGTTAAGCCTTAGTGAAATAGCACCCTAAAACAGCATTGGTTTTACTGCACTCAACCATTAGGGAGAAAACCACTCATAGCTTCAGTTCATTTAGCCTTCTGAGAACTATACTAGTTCCTACTTTCTGGCTTCTCACTGAGATAATGAGCTTGCCTTCTTAACAGAATTACTCTTCAAGCTACTTCACAACAGAAGGTATCTGCTACCATATGCATCTTTGTAACACAAAGAGACTCTTGACAGACAAAAATCATCTGTGCTTTTTTTACAGACACTGTGGAAATACGAAACTGCTGAAGATTTCAGACTGACAACCACAAAAGCTGGTACCCCTTGGTCAGCACGTGTGCTGAGTGGTAAGTAAGGCTAACAAGCAGTCAGCATAAAAAAGGTGGGCTTACCTCCAGAAGTGATAGAACAGCAAAGGAATATTTAACCCAAGTGTGAGCCACTCCTGTGCACACAAAAACATTATGCAAAAAAGACTATGGATAGAGTACTCTGGCAACACCAGCTGAAAAGAAAGGAACAGAAATAATAGCTGTCAGTAAAACACCTCTTTGATTTTAGACACTTAAGCAGTTTGTTTGGGTTTTTTTTCTTTTTTTTTCAGAAAACAAGTAATCTCTGCAGGTCTCCTGTGTGTTCCTGTCCCTAGCTATACCTCAGTTGACAGACAGCTTGGCTATGAGTACTAAGGACAAGATGAAATGCCAAGTTTATTAAGGTTCTAACCACAGCTTGTTCCAGGAGCTTGTTGAGAGGCATGGGACAAATCTCTTACTGCTTTAGCTGGTGCTTCAGATTTCTGTCTACAAAATGTAGGTTGAATTTCTGCCTTCCTCAGAGAAGGACTGAGAGACAATGCCTGTAAAAGAGTTCTTAGAGAACTAGATTTCATTACCCATGCATTCCAGAAATGAAATAACAAAGCTGTTTCTGAAGCTTCACTTCTATATTGGAGGAAATGTCCTTAGAAAAACAAAAGGCTGCTTCTACCATCTTGCTATGTTACATACACCCTAAAGAGATCAAATCCATTACTAAGTCAGCATTGCAAGCCAAATCTCACTAAGACAGGAAACTCACTTCCTTAATAAGTCCATGATTTCCCACATCACTTGTTTCAGACCCAAGTATATTCTTTCTATTAAAGAAAGTGAGTGGGCAGCTGGCAGAAACAGAAATGTATGTGATGTTGATTCAGAGTAGTTATTTCTAAAGCTATTTTGTTTTTTCCACTGCTTTCCCATTGTTTAGCTGGTTTTTTTTTTGCTCTGGGGTGTATTAGAAGGGCTGTGGTTAGTAGGTCGAGAGAGGTTCTCCTGATCCTCTATTCTGCCCTGGTGAGGCCACATCTGGAGTACTATGTCCAGTTCTGGGTCCCCCAGTTCAAGAAGGACATAGAATTGCTTGAGAGTCTAGCATAGAGCCATAAAAATGATAAAGGGAATCCTAGGAGGAGAGCGTGAGGGAGCTGGAGCCCGTTAGCTTGGAGAAGGAGACTGAGAAGTGACCTCATCAATGTTTATAAATATGTAAAGGAAGATTACCAGGAGGATGGAGCCAGGATCTGCTGGGTGATGCCCAATGACAGGACAAGGAGCAATGGGTGGAAGTTGAGGCATAGGAAGTTTCATGGAAACATGAGGAGGAATTTTTTCACTGTGAGGGTGACAGAGTACTGGAATAGGCTGCCCAGGGAGCTTGTGGAGTCTTGTTTTCTGAAGATGTTCAAAACCTGCCTGGACACATTCCTATGTGGTCTGGTATAGGTGACCCTGCTGTGGCAGGGAGGTTGGACTGGATGAGTATTTTTCAAGATCCCTTCCAGCGCCTGACATTCTGTGTGATTCTGCTCTTATTTCCTTACAATGCATTTTTTCCTCAGAACTCTCTATTTCTTTTCTTAAAATCATAGAAGAGATTATTTTCCAGTAGTACCTATTTCTGAAAGCTACACAATCCCATACACAACTCATCTGCATCCCTTGCTGCATCTTGGAGCTACATCAACCAAATGTAAATCACAAAAAGCATTTGAGGAGCTTAATGTTCATTCATTTTCATCTGCCAAATAATTAAAGTGAGCTCTATTTTTTAAAACAATGTGAAACCTGCTATAGAACTACTCCCAGTGCCTACCTACTTCCATACAGCTGTGCTGCAATGAATTCCATCTTCTTGTTTCTAGGAGGCTTTCCACCTCATATGGAATGTATTTTTTTCACTTTCATTTAACTTCACTGCTTGAAGTAGTTAAGATGTTTGGATATCTCAGTGTCTACACTTTCAACTTATTCCCAAAAGCTTATCTTACATGGATGACAAATCCTAATACAATTACATACTTCATATTCCAGATGGTAGTTATTTATCACTGCTGGATTATTTTATTTTATTCTTTCAGTTTTTAGAAATGTCATCTACAACATTACTATAACCTTTCCCCACAGAATGATTCATTTTCATCACAAAGTGGAGACAAGAAAGCTCTTCACGATGTAAGTCTACCCACTAATCACCACGAAACTTAAAATCACATTACATTCATTAGCACATATTTGATTATTAATTCCAACACAATCCACAAACATAGCAAGAACACAACCCTGGTGCTTGATCAGTGGGCTGGCTGGTAATAGCAGGGAATGAAATCCATGGTGAAAATTTATGCAGAGCTTAAAACCCAAAACATCTGCTGCAAAGCTAGAAAGGAAGCAAAAGCAGCAGTGAACTCTCAGAAATGGACTCACTTTCCAGTCACACTTTGTGGTGTAAATTAAATCTACCTATGCTTTTGATAGAACAACAAATGACCCTTTTATGTCTCACCACCTTTTTCTTGGGAGTGGCATTTTCCTGCAGACATAAATAAATAGAGATCACAGTTCCCAAAGGGAATTTGTGCTAAGAAAAAAAATGAGGCCCAGTGCGTGAAGCAAACAAATCCAAGCCTGCAAAGCCAGTTACCATTTACATACAGGCAATTTACCTAAGAGACCAAATCTAAAAGGAGGTGAAAGAACTGAAAGCAAAAAGTGTACTGTGCAAAGGCAAGGTTTATGAGGAAAAGCAAACTGAAAAAATAAAAAATAACACTGCCTCAGTTCTTGGCTGTGAGAATCATCCTGCAGTTCAACACAATGTCATCTGAAAACAGTGGAAACTTCCAAACAACTTTACCCAGCACAGACTTCTGCTCCTGGAGAGAAGAAAAGCTGGCTGAAAAATGAGCAGCAGTCAACCCTTGTTCCTGCTGTTAGTTTCAGTAGTAACTTCTGTGGTACAAATATCTGTGCAATAGGAAGTAAACTAATGTGCTTAATTCATTCCTGGAAGACCATGGGCAGCTGTCAGATGATAAACATGTAAACAGTATACTGCTATTTTGAACCAGGAACAACCTGATTCAGATAACTTCTGCTTCCTGACACTGATGAAGTCTTAATATGGTTACAGAACACGTAGCTGAAGGAGAAACTGCAAAGCAGAACATTTGTCAAGGGCTACACCTTGGTCACTTGGAGTTGCAAGCTAGTGAACAGCATTATGAATCTATTACCAGAAAAACTGTTGGCTGACATTTACAGGTGGAAAAATCACTGGGAAGCCTGAAGTTTCTAGACCAAAACGCTGCTAATCAGAAAAACCTTTTGCTACAACATAAGCAAGTGAAAGAAACTACTATACTTTTACAAGCTTTGCTTTGATAGGTACAGTTAAGTAAATATTCACATCAATAAATATTTAATATCTTCATGCAAATCCATCATTTGCATCTAAAATGTAAAATCTTTGATAGGTATCATACTCAGTATCACCTCAAAATAAGTGTTCAATGCATCCTCATAGAAAGCAGTACACAGATAAACGGACATGCAGATTCTCCCGCTCTAACCCCAAAATAAGGCAGGCTTTGCTGTGTATAGACATCCAGGTTTGGTTGAACTAAAACCTGGGAAAGAAAGCACTAAAGCTGAGCACCTGTGTGGTGGTTTGAGGGGTTCCATGTTATTGCCGATTTCCTGAGAAAATTACAGAGACCAAGATCCATCCCAGGGGACAAACTGGTCACCCTGGATATTGTAATTTTGTTATTCAAACCCCATAATCCTGAAAACACTTTAAAAGTAAGCAGCAAGGTCAGTTCTTCTCTTTTCTCCCTTTTCCTTTCAGGTGTCCAGAGGGATCCTTGTCTGGGTAACAATGTAGGCATACTCTGCAAGCTGCAGCCTTCAAGGTTGCACGCTGCAGTGAATCTGGCCTGCTTGGGCCTAACTAGGAGACAATGGGAGAGAGGAGAAAATGAGCATTGGGGTTTTGGTGATTTTGGTTTGGTTGGAGGAAAGGTTTTGGGGAGAATTCTTATGTATCCTGTATCTGTATTAGGCGTTAAGGACTCATGTATGCCATATCATTTCCTGCACATTTTAAAACACAACCTTTCTGTATTCTTCCCCAATTCAGCAGGAGCATTATTATTTTAGCTGCCCTTTTTCCTTAGAAAAAACTACAACAACCTGCCATCAGCTTCGTGTTTACAGGAATACAAAGACCTCTGCAGATTGCAACTGCAGAAGAGTATACCTCAGGAAGCTCAGTTCTACATAGAATCATAGAATGGTAAGGTTGGAAGGGACCTCAAGGATCATCAAGTTCCAACCCCCTGCCATAGGCAGGGACACCTCCCACTAGTACAGGTCACTCAAGGCCTTGTCCAACCTGGCCTTGAACACCTCCAGGGAGGGAGCAGCCACAATCTCCCATAAGTTTACTCAGTTTCCCATTTCCTAAATATACTCTGTTGTTCTCACACAAAAGGTAAATCCCTCTTTTTCTGCCAGTGCTTTTCCTTCTTACTCTATTTATGACATATGGATACTTCCTCCTCAAATGTAATTTAGGTTTTTACAGAACATCACATTGTTTTTACACAGAACGAGCCTTACAGCTTTTGTCCCAACAGAAACAGTGAACAGAACACATAAAACACCTCACAGAAATCAAAATTGGAAAGATAGTGCTATTAATTCTTATGCTTAATAAAACAGCCCAAGTAAGCCAATCAAACCATTTTCCCAGTCACTGCTAAGCCACTGAGATGTCAAGACCTTGTGCTTGTTCCCAGCACTTCTCTTAGGACCAGTACTCCTGAGTGCTACACAATAATAGTAATTCTCACAGATTTGCTGGGTTTTTTTCCCCACCAAAATGACTGAGTCTACATTAGTTTCCATCTGTGCACACCAACCTGCATGCTATAACCACAGATTTTACACCATACACAGAAACTGCCAGCCATTAGACACTATTCTTCTCAAGGTTTCTGAGAGTCCTCATTATGCTGTTAGAGGATGAGACAACTTCCTTTTTAACGCCTGCCTTCTCCTCCCACCAAGGCCAAGGAAAAACTGAAGAGTGTGGAGGTTGAATCTTTTTCAGGTAATGTAAGAACACTGGTCATTCACCTCACAAACACACAAGCCCTTTTCCATCCATCTAAAAGCAACAAGAAACAGAAAATGCTGTGCATGCATGGAATCACTCCAGGGCCCCAAATTAGGGCTGATCTAACCGCATGTTGTTTTATTCCAGTGGTTACTGCTACAAGACCTAAAGGAGAGCTGCAATTTGTCACTATGGTGCTCACTTAGCTGTTTTACCACCATATCCCTTGCTAAAGTTGACATACAGATTTGCATTTCATCAGTAGCAGGGAAAGAGGGGATGAAGACAAAGTTTACAGAACACAGGAGTTATTTTAACTACACGTTAAAGCCCACTTAAAGCTTGCTTGGTCCACTCTCAGTTACTGAGGAGTACCAGCTGCTGAATTACAAATATCATGAGACCAAAGGAAGGCAAGTGTTTAATGGCTCTGGAATTTTCCCAACTGAACAACACAGGACTGTAGTGCAAGGAAATGAAAAAAACCCACAGAAAACAGAAACAGCCCAGACGGTGCATGTAAGTAGAACATATGCACACTGAAACAAATCCTATCTGTTTGCTCCTGCTGTTGCACAAACCAAAGAACAGGGTCAACTGTGTATAATTTAAATACACAGACCATACATCTTAATATTTGCAAGCTTTTTAACCATATTGCTTGCATTGATCAAACACAAGAAACAAAATTTTACTGCTGAAATACAGGATGGCTTCTCACTTCCACTTTCTAGTGTATCTGTCTAATGTACTTGAGTGAGTTAGGGTGCTGAGACACTGGAACAGGTTGCACAGGGATGTTGTGGATGCCCCTTCCCTGGAGATGTTTAAGGCCAGATTAGATGGGGCCTTCAGCAACCTGGTCCAGTGGAAGGTGCCCATACGCATGGCAGTGGGGATGGAACCAGACGATCTTGAAGGTCCCTTCCAACTTAAACCATTCTATGATTTTACTTCACTTCAAAAATCTCCTCTGAAAAGCTGTCCTAGAGCCCAATATTGATGCTGTCACAGTAAATACACAAAAAATTTCATAGCAAATTTTCAGGCTCAATTTCTTCCAACCCTCCTGCTAAAATTCACATCTGCTCCCATCTCTACAAGCTCTGTTCTCTAGTCATTTAAAGCAATCACTTAGAAATCCAGTTGTGCAGTTGAAATTGATGTAACAAACTTCCAACTGAAGTGTTTTAAATAATTTAAAACAGTGTTATGTGAACCTCTAAAAGTATTCAGCAGTTTGCTGCACAGATTTATCAGGGGAGTTGGGCTAGATGATCGTGAGAGGTGCCTTCCAGCTGCCACTGTTTTGTGATTCTGCAATGTACACAACCAGCTGAGAAGAAAATGTCTGGAAAATGGATTCCTGAACATTTGAAAAAAAAAAAAAAAATCCTGCAGTTGTACCTACTAAGCTGACGTAGGCAGATTTGCATTTTATCTTGGGAGAGCAATGGTGCACACATACAAGACTCAGTGTTCCAGAGCAAATGCAGAGCACGAATAAAAGACAGAATGAAACATCTGTGTTTTTTGGATCACAACAATACAAAGCAGCACACCACCAATGCTTTATAAAGGTAATTTCATTATTCTAATGCACTGTTGGAATTTCATTAAACAGTACTAAGTGCATGTGAACATAAGTCACTCCACAGCACAAATACCAGACAAAAATTAGTAACAGAAAGAACCTAATTATCATTCTCACAGTGCACTCTACATCCATCTGTAACACAGTTCCAGATCTAATAATAAAACACAGGATTTCAGGATGCTCTTTCCACCTCAGCTACTAAACACATCTATATTCAGGCCTATCATTTCACTTCTTATTGTCTAATTTTTGTCTTCTGCAACGTGGGGATAATTATATTCATAGAATCATAGAATGGTAAGGTTGGAAGGGACCTCAAGGATCATCCAGTTCCAACCCCCCACCACAGGCAGGGACACCTCCCACTAGAATCTACAGATTCCACTAGAGCTGGTTTATAACTAGAATACTTAAGCTTTGTCATAATACAAATAAGAACTTTAACAAGTGTGACAGAGGAAGATCAGGTCTTTATGGGACATTCATCCAGAACATCTATAAATATTTCTGCATTGCAGAGTCTATTGGAGGTTTAACAGGCAACAGGTACAGAGGTTACGAAACAGATTTAAAAAAAGACTTCTCCACCGCAAGGCCTGCAGGGCAGCAGTGCAATTCAAAAAGTGCCCTGTCCTTGGGAGGCACATCATGAAGGCAGATCTGCTGAGATCTTACAAGTATATGTCCCCTGAAAACTGTCCTTTCCCACTCAGCAGAGATCAGGAGATATCTTCATGACCTTTCTTTTTCTAACATTAATTCAAAAACAGTGCCATGAGCTGGGTTGGCATGAACTTGTCTGATTTTCACAACGCTGACAACTCAGGGTAACAACTCATAGAATTGTGTCAGTTGGAAAAGACCTTTAAGACCATCAAGTCCAACCATCAGCCCAACACCTGAGTGGCCATTAAACCACATCCCAGAGTGCCACATCTACGCAGTTTCTGCATCTAATGCTCTCTCATCGTCCCAGTTTAGGGCCATGAGCTAGCTGGGACTGGACACTTACTCCTTTTGAAGAGTACGAATGAAGATAATGCACGCTGATTGGAAGTTTAAGAGGAGATTCTATTTACAGGTGCATATATGCAAAAGGCAATCAGGCAGAAGGAGTACATCCACAAGCTAACCCAAGTCTATCAGACTAAAACCTTCTAGAATACTGCACCTCTTCAACCTTCAGCAGACCTGAAAGTAGGCTGAAACTACCCTCCCCAGCTTAGGCCTACAAGGCCTCAGCAGGCTGCATAACACAGCACAGAATTCCCTGCCAGCCAGGACCCATCTCCCACACAAAACGCAAGATAAGAAGGGACACAGCTCTGCCCAGGGAAAATAAGTGAAGGGAGGAAAGGCAGGGAGAAGAGGAGAGTGATATCAGCCAGGCACTGCCTTATAAGCTATGATACCAGAAGAAGAATACAATAACAATATTACAATATCCTGGCAATTTGTCTCTGTAGTTTTCTTAAGGGAACCTACGCCCCCCCAAACTACCACATTGCACACCTTTATGCTGTTCCGTTTCCTCTACTGACCATCTCATCAAGTAAGAGTAATCCCTTTAGACGACACGCAGCAGACTATTCTTCATCCTTTTGTTCCCTCACTACTGCACTTCAGATACAGCCAGCCAGGACATCTCACAACTGGGTTATTCCAAAAACTAGCACCATCTTTGCCTGCTCACCCAAAACTGGAAGGAATGACAGTTAGTACCACAGCTGTTTGTTAGGCTCTAGAAAGCCAACCCCTCATTTTACAGGCAGTTCTCTGAATGCAGAAATCTCAGTGATCATTAAAATGAAGTTCAGCCATCTGCACAGCACAGGAAGGGCCCTCAGGCCTTCTCCTGGGGGTCAGCCTGAGATTGACAGCTTCATAAATGATGAAAACTAAATGTTCACAAAAGGGCTGTTTCTGTATCTGGCATGTAACAGCTGTCAGTCTGAGGGAGCAGATTTGGTACAGTGCAAACATGGTAAAGACAGTCCCTGCCCTGCTATTCTAACAGCTTTATTGAAAACATCAGCATCTTAATGCAAGATAGGACATTTCAGTCCCAGCAGAAACAATTTGCCTCCATGTAACAGGTACAATGTAAAAAATCACTTTGTCTATTTTTAGGCATTATACTGCTTTTGTACTTGTATAGTGGCTTTATAGGGTCTGATCCTGATTCAATCTACAAGGAGCATTCTGCTAAACATAACAGTGACACTCGAGACAACTCCAGTTTCTTTAGTTTTATAAAAATGCAAATATTTACTTTTTTGCATACCAAATTAGAGGTCCATTAGCAAGTCAAATTTTGCCAGCATCTTCAACACAGCTCTGAGGAATAAGATGCATAAATTACACTACCCAAGCATCTGAAAAGTACACTGCTTTCAGGAGTACAACAGCTACTCATGCACAATTTTTTCCTGCATTTTTAACCTTATTCTGCTGTTACCTCTGATGTTTTGATACTGCAAGGGCATATGTTTACATATCCTTGCTGTAAAGTAAGAGGTCATCTATTACAGAGTGATACCTTGTTTGCCACTTGGATTATTGAATAAACACTTAAAAAGATGAGATTCACAGCAAAACACAGTGAGATAACCCGAAGTACTTTTATACATAAATATTTTCATGAGTAATAATTTAATGAGTTTCAAATGATATTTAAATTTCCATCAGGCAGCACACTAGCAAATCTTACTTCCACTCTGGAGTATAAGGGGGGTAAGGACCAACATGTGACTGAGTCAAATTTGAGCTCTTTCTCTCCCAATAGTTTTGTAACTTTTCTCTTTATGATCTACTCCTGCTCTGAACACTTGGTGTAGCACAGCAGGATATTTCTTTTCATTATCCTTAGGTAAGCACACAGATAGCCTTAGGTAGCGATTGCTAAAAGTAACAACCTTTATGTTCTAACTTTTGAAAAGTGCTGAATTCAGGAACTTGTAAATTTGTCTAAAAATAGTGCTGGTACAATGCACACCATAAATGAGTGTCAGTAGTGAATTAATTGCCTGCCAGAAATAACACACTTCCTCTAAGTTCTGATCTGCAGGATTTCTTTCCAGATACAAGGACGTAACACAACGGATTACGTTCAGTATTTTTACTGCAGTAGTAATACTTTTCAACAAATACAAACTTGACATAACCAAAGTATGAAAGAGAGATGCACTACCTCTAGTCAAGCAACTATAACTGGGTTGTTTGTGCAGAAAGTATAAAACTCGCCAGCTCTTTGGTCCCAATTCTAATGTCAGTTCTGCAAAACAGCTGCTGTGCCAAGTTCCACTCTCTGATGAAATTAAAACTATGTGGGTGGCCAAGAGACTAATTGAATAAGGTGCACCCCTGTTTTATCTCATTCCACACTTCACAGATAATAAATGTAACAAAAGAGAAGGCAAAAAGAACGATAGAATGGTTTGGGTTGAGCTTAAAGATGAACTAGTTTGAATCCCCCTTCCACTAGACCAGGTTGCTGAAGGCCCCATCCAACCTGGCTTTGAACACTTCTAGGGAGGAGGCATCCACAACCTCCCTGGGCAATTTGCTTCTGTCTCTAACTGTTACAAATCATACAAAACTAAGAATTTATATTATTTTTTATATCCAAGCAAAGATTGCTAATAACTATGAAAACTGTTTACTAACATTAAATCTCACCAGAAAACTTACTCACACAGCTCAAAACACATGGTTTGGATACTTATACACACAGGGAACAGGCAAAACTAGAATACTGTAAGAAATAACTAGCAAATGCAAACATTATACCGGAAGAGAAGGTTCTTGTGGTCAATATACTGCTTGCGGTTAATTATCCTGCTTATCCACTGGGTGGATGCAGGAAGCTCCCTTCTGCTTATGACAGAAGGTAATTAGTGAATTATAAGAGGCTTTAAGTATTTACTTACATAATATTAGACTCCTGAATCCCCAGGACTTCAGACAGTACCTAAACGCTTTCAGAGAATTCTGTTACTGTCTTGTCAGCTGCTGAAGACTTCTAATTCTTTCCAGACTTCACAGGGTGCTGGGGAAAGGAGGCAGACTATCTCTGACCTGGTCCTGATTTCTCTGGATGATCTGTGTATCTCCAGGACTTCCCATCTTGGCAGGACACTTTCAGGCATAGGCAGGGTGAGTTGCAATGTGCAGTCTCAGCACAATGTCACCCTGGCTATGCAGGCCGATTGCGTGGAGGCATTTAGAGCACATTGTGTTACCTGCTCATCTCTGTTATCAGTACAGCCTGAGACTAAGGGGCCTTTGGACACAGAATAGCCAATTAGAATGGCAGTTAGCTGAGCTTGACCATATTAGGTGAAGCCACAGGCATGCTTTACTCAAATTTGGCAAAAACACAGGCCTTGTATGAGGCAGGCACAAGCTAAGCATGTGTACCTCCTTTACCACAGGAGCAAAACAAGTCTGGGCAAGTCAGAGTCCTTAGACTCAGTGGCTCCAGGTTCTTTGTCCGCTTTTCTGTGGTTACTTCTCCCCAAGAGAGCAGAAAAACATGTCTGGGCAAGCTAGGACATGTATAAGCCTATTTTGGCCTATTTAGGTCTACCATGACATTCACCACACTCACTAGAATCTCTTCCTAATATCCAGTCTAAATCTCCCCTCTTCCAGATTCAATCTATTCCCCTTCATCCTGTCACTACAAGCCCTTGTAAAAAGTCTCTCCCCAGCTCTCTTACAGGGCCCCTTCAGGTACTGGAAGGCTGTTCTAAGGTCTCCCTGTAACTTTCTCTTCTCCAGGATGAACACTCCCAACTCTTGCACACTGTCCTGATAGGGGAGGTGCTTCAGCCCTCTGATCATCTTCACAGCCCTCCTCTGGACCTGTTCAATATCCTTTTAAGACAGTAAAACATCACTTTTAAGAGTGACGAAGAGAACTATCTGTAGATGATCTGTAAATGCATTTCCCAGCGGAGTGCATAAGGGGAGCTCAGCAACAAAGGAACCAAAGGCTTAAGTTCTGTCTACACTGTGAATTTATTGCAAGATTCAGGGAAAATCATTATATCCCCTCTGTTTCCGGATGTAAACAAAATATCTACCAAGTGTGAACCACTATGAAGATGTTAAATCCATCTTCTTTCAGGCAAAATGCAGAAAGCAAATTAAACCAATCCAGTGCATGTAATATTCCAGTTAAAAATATTTGACTTGCTTTTCCTGTATCTGCGCTTCCCTGTCAAGTTACATTTTACTTCCTTTCACTTGTACAACACAAGGGCAGCCTTGCTGTTTACATGAACACCAGACTTAAAATTTATCTCATGCCTCTTTTGCCTAACAAAAAATGATGACCAAATTGTCTAGAAAGAGCTCATCCCTAAGTTATAATTTCCATAAACTAAAAATTGAGCCCTGAAGCAGGCTGCCTGGAGAGGTTGCGGAGTCTTCTGCACTGGTGACTTTCAAGATGTGTCTGGACACGCTCCTGTGTGACCTGCCCTAGGTGATCCTGCTTTGGGCAGAGGAGGTTGATGATCTCTGAAGGTCCCTTACAATTCCTACCATTCTATGATTCTATTACATTTTTAGCTACCTTCAAATTTTATCCTGAGCATAAAGTTAGACATTCCAAATATAAAAATATCTTGTCAAAGACACTCCAAAGGCCAGAAGAAAAGTTGACATTATCATAAGCAGTCTACCAGTATCTTTTTAATGAGTAATTAAATACTTCACAGAATAATAGAATCACAGAATTGTTTCGGATAGAAAAGACCTCTAAAGTGAGTCCAACTGTCAGCTTAACACCACAATGACCATTAAACAATGTCCCACATTACCACATCTACATGCTTCTTGAACACTTCCAGAGATGGTGACTCCATCTCCTCCCTGAGCAACCTATTACAATGTCTGACCACTGTTCTAATAAAGAAATATCTCCTACTATCCAAACTAAACCTGCCCTGGCACAACTTCAGGTCACTTCCTCTCATTCTATCATCTAATACTAAAGAGAGGAGACTGACCCCCACCTCACTCCAACCTCCTTTCAGCGAACTGTAGATAACAATGAGGTCTCGCTTCAGCCTCCTCTTCTCCAAACTGAACAGTCCCAGTTCCCTCAGCCACTGCTTGTAAGATTTGTTCACTACACCCTTCACCTGCTACAGCAGGTTCACCTTAGTCAGATTGCACAGGAACATGTGTAGGTGGGTTTTGAAAATCTCCAGAGAAGGAGGTTTCACAACCTCTCTGGACAGTCTGTTCCAGTGGTCTGGCACCCTCAAAGGAAAGAAGTTTTTCCCTAAGTTTAAGTTAAACTTCCTGTGTTCTAGTTTGTGCCTGTTGCCCCTCACCAGTTTTGTCTCACACACACTCCAAGTCTAAGGGACTTAAAAATCGTCCTAGGTAATTTAAAATTAAAAAAAAAACAAACTTGAACAAATGTAGTTTTATGAGAGAAGTTGCAATTACAGTCCAAGTCCTAACCAACATAAATTGTACAGTGCGGTACATTTACATCCTCCAAAATCTGCAGATCTAATTAATGCTTTAGAAACAGCAATAGCCTTTATTTCAGTGTCTGCATGCAAACTCTAGAATTTCTTTTGAGGCAGCTTAGGAGCTAATTGTGTGCAGATGTGTAGCAGAGGAGTATAGCTCATTCTCACTATGATGTTGACAGAGATCTTCATACTGTTCATTAGCATTTCTCTAGAGCCAGTGTCACAGTTCTCTAGGGAAACAACACAAGACAGTTCTATTTCCAACAGTCAGCAACTGAACTACAGTAGTTTGACTCCCACTTCAGACTGAGCTGGATTTGAACAGCCACTGCAGAGATGAAAGACTATGTGCAATTTATAGCTCAAAGAACCACCTCAAAAACAGCAAACACATTTTTAGGTTCAATTTAAAATAGAAGATTCTAACTATGCCTACTAACAAGAAAACTAAGCAGCACCCTGAATAAAAGATTTCCATCAGATCACCTGCACAACCTTTCATAAGACATGTAAACATCATGAAAGGAATGTACACAAATGCTCTTCGTATTTATTACCATGAGATTTTTGTAGCACCTAGCAAAACAAAGTAGTATTCTTTAACTGGCTCTGAAAGCATTGCTATAACACCAAGAGTAACAAAAAAACAACAGAAAAGTAGACACAATTCTTGCTGAAAGGAATCTCTTGCCAAAGCACAACAGGGCTTTAAAAGATCAAAGTATTCAGCTAAGGACATCAAAAAAGAATGTAAAACTCAAAGACTGGTAAAATACAAGACAATAGAATATCCACCCAAAGAAAACAAAGGCAGTATTTTCTTCCATAAAGAAGACAAACAGAATAGCCTGAAACCATCCTTTTGAAAGTACTGAAGATAGTTTTTAAATGCAAAGAGTTTTAATATTATAATGTTAATTCAGAGTATCTCTGCAGTCCCAAGAACAGATGATAGGTTTAAACCTCCGAAAAAGGTTTCCTGAACAACTGTTTCATATTGTTTATCAGGCCAGTTAAGAGAGAGCTCAGATCTTCTAACCCACTGTATTCTATGATCTTGCTAAAGCTATGCAGCGTGATTTGATCAAAAGGCATCCCGATTTCTTGGAAATACGTACTAGCTACCCTCCTTCATAACAGAGTCCTCTTCAAACCTGAAGGGAAGGCAATAAATTATTTTTTTAAGGATTAAAACATTATTAGTTCAAATGAAGTGCTAAGAAAGGCAGGCACTGAATTAGCAAATCAAAACCTTGCTTTTCTTCCCTGTGGTCTACTCAGTTCGATCCTTGTGGTTTCTCAGAAGTTTCACTGAAATTCTACACGGTTGTACAGATTTGGTCCATAACTACCAAGAATGCACTACATGCTTTTTATCTAAATGGTGTCTAAATTATTATAGAATCATAGAATTGTTTTGGTTGGCAAAGACCTGTAAGATTGTGGAGTCCAACCATTATCTGATCCAACCAAGTCTGGTGCTAGACTATGTCCCTTAGCGTCACATCTCTGCCTCTTTTAGACACCTCCAGTGATTCAAGCATCTCCCTGGGGAGCCTGCTCCAGTGTTTGAGAACCCTTTTAGTGAAGAAGTCTCTCTAACATCAAACCTAAACCTCCCCTGGTACAACATAATGATACCTCCTCTTCTCCTGTTGCTTGTTACCAGGAAGAAGAGACCAACACTCACCTCACTCCAACCTCCTTTCAGGGAGTTGTAAAGAGTGAAAAGGTCTCCCCTCAGCCTCCTTTTCTCCAAATGATGAGAATTTCAAATCCAAATCTTTGAGATGCTGGAAATAATTTTTAAAATTAACAGTATCTACTTAAATACTTTTACACATAGCAATGCCTGCTCGGGTACAAGCTTTTGTATCACAGTGAGTCACAGGGAGACACTGAATAACTACTTGGATACCTGCAGTATGTTTTCTATACACAAAATTCTATATTGATTCTTCAGCAGTTATCCACATTGTCTCAATTAGAGTTTATGCTCCTAATCACTCAGTAATAACATTTTCCTGACAGTTATGCTGCTACCCAGATGATCAGTCAAAACTCAGTAGTTTCATCCTATTGATGAGGTATGAAACAAGAGAGCATCAGATACATCAAGAAACACAGCATGTACTGAGAGACCTGTAACAATGACGAACTCTTTGGTCTTTAATGAGAATGGACTAAGTTCATGTGCTCCATCATTGTAACAACCACTGCAAATGGGAAACATGTCACATGGTATTATTTTTTGCCCCCTTTGTGATCTTTGTAACAGCAGCAGTTTATCAGAACCCTGGAAACATCAGCCTCCTTGTCCTGTAAGGGAGAATATCACTGCTATTTCCACAGCCCAAAAATGCCTTATGACTAGACTACAGATTCTGTTCTCCTCTCAGATAACACAAACATCCTAACCTTCAAAGACAAAATCCAGACAGCCAGTTAGGAGGTGCTGAATATAATGCACACCACAAATCTGTTATATATTTACCCTGTAGACTTATCCTTATAACGTGGCTATGCTGCAACACTGTCAGGCATAACTAAACGAGGAATTAAAACATCTTTTTACAGGTTGTAAAAAATTTATAGTGCTATGAAATGTAAAACCGTTGTTGCTATTCCCAGTTCAGCAACAAACTGTCTTACTGCTGTAGTTTCTGCCTATGAGGTTTTCAACCCCAGGAAGAAAGTATGAGTCCTTCTTACATATGGATGGATACTCATCACTTAAAAAATTCCTTGTGATTACACATCACATTTCCTAAATTTGCTTATACGATCTTACATCAAGCATTTCAATAAAACATGCTATAGACTTACAGAAGTACTCTGCTCATGACTATCAACCTGCAGACTGACTAAAAAGAATGTCACACATCTCATACATCACTTCAGCCACGCTGAAGCTATCAGCTCACATAGCCAGAACCACAGAACATTAGAGGTTGGAAGAGACCTCCAGAGATCATAGAGTCCAACTTTCCTGCCAAAGCAGGATCCCCTACCTGAAGGGTGGTTGTGGTCAGGGGGAGGTTACCTTCTTCTGTCAGGCAACCAGCACCAGAACAAGAGGACACAGTCTCAAGCTACGCCAGGGGAAGTTTAGGCTGGAGGTAAGGAGAAAGTTCTTGACTGAGAGAGTCATTGACTGCTGGAATGGGCTGCCCAGGGAGGTGGTGGAGTCAGCGTCCCTGGAGGTGTTCAAGGCAGGTTTGGACGTGGCACTTGGTGCCATGGTCTGGTCTTGAGGTGTGTGGTAATGGGTTGGACTTGATGATCTTTGAGGTCTCTTCCAACCTTGGTGGTGGTGATACTGTGATAAATTTATAAGACAGATTTATTTTGGTTTTGAAGTGTAGTATAAAGCAGAATTGAATCTGGTAAACACCACATATACAAAGTACAGAACAGTCCTCCTTCTCTGGAGACTTTCAAAAGCCACCTGGATGTGTTCCTTTGTGGCCTGCCTAGGTAATCCTACTTTGGCAGAGGGGTTGGACTTGATGATCTCACAGAATCACAGAATTAACCAGGTTGGAAAAGACTTTTGAGATCATTGAGTCCAGTCTATCACCCAACACCTTCTAATCCATCAAGTGCCTCATCCAGGTTTCTCTTAAACACCTCCAGGAACAGTGACTCCACCACCTCCCCGGGCTGCCAATTCCAAAGGCAAATCACTCTTTCTGTGTAGAATTTCTTCCTAACATCCAGCCTGAACCTGCCCTGGTGCAGCTTGAGACTGTGTCCTCTTGTTCTGTCACTGTGTGCCTAGGAGAAGAGACCAACCTCACCTGGCTACAACCTCCTTTCAGGTAGTTGTAGAGAGCAATAAGGTCTGCCCCGAGCCTGGATCTTCTCCAGGCTGACCTCTCTAGAGGTCCCTTCCAAACCCTAACATTCTGTGACTAAGTATCTACCACTGGCACCACAGATCCAGCTCCACTGGCAATCAGTGTCATAAGCACTAGAACAGATCAAGCATTGCCAATCCCTCACCTCCTAACTAAAATGTTCAAATTCAAAACAGATTAAGTGAAGCAGTTTTGTGGTGGTTGATTTACAATCTACTGTTGCTGTTGCTACTACTGGAATGTTGGCTAAGTTTAGTTATTCAAAAGTTGTCCCTGCAGGTTGGTTGCTTTTTTTTTGTCTGTGTGTGTTTGTATTTTTCAAGACAGTTCAAGTTCATTCAGAACATATTTGAGATTAATGTCACCTTGCCTGTGGTTAGATTTCCTGTTGAATTTGCTCTCTTCCAATCATCCCTTCAGGGCTTGCAAAAAAAAAAAAAAACAACAACAACAAAAAAATATCCAGAAAACAAAACAAAAAAAAAAAAAACCAACACAAAAAGCCAACCACAAAGAAACAAAAAAAAATAATGAAGAAAAAGGGTTGAGCTCTAATACAGTACTTTCTTACACTCCCAGTTCTAGGACTTTTACATTTTTACAACAGAATTACATTCTAAGGTAATAAACACCACAACATCACTGCTTTAAAAAGCTTTTACATTAATTAAAAGGTATATGGAAACAGATATGTTGTTGTTTCATGGGAAGGGAAACGGACCTGGAACCACAAAACACTATAATGAGGGACATATTTAGTGCTTGCCAAATGCATTCTGATTGATGTTTTCCTCTATGTATGTAGCTGGCACTGAATTCTTTACTGTTTTTCCAGAATTTTCCCCTGAAGCGAATCCTTTGTACTACATAAACTAAAGTTATTTTCAGTGAGTCAAATTTCAAGACTACAAATCTCTGCAGTTATTGCACCTACCTCCACTTGCATGTAGTCTCACAATTAAAACAAATGTGTCCCCAAAGAACTTTGAAGAAGAGGCTGAATTAACAAGGTCTTTAAGTGAACCAGAAGCAAGCCAATCCCTTATGAATACAGAGCCTGTAATTAGCCATTTTGCTGTTCACGGTGAGGCTGAGGCTCAATAAAAATTAAACCCTGATGCAGGAAGGCATTCCCATGGGGCTCACATACATTAGTATACTACCACTCACTAGTTGCTTTACATCAAAGAAACTGGGACACAGCTTGAAATTGGCTGGCTGCCTATTTGATAAAATGGAAAGCTATTGGTGATAAGCACTTCCTCTTATTTTCATATCCCTAGTGTCACAAAGACAGGCTCAGTACTTAAATGTTGCTCCTAACAGTCACATGCTCACAAGAGTGCCGAGTAGATATGACTCCAGCTCTGACTCAACAGAGAACAACCCTTCATAGATTGTTCATGGTGTCACAGTTACAACTTGGGATCACCTCAAACCAATTATCTCTAGCACTGACTTTCCCAAAACCTCTAAGGATGAGGCCATCAGTTTCTTAAAACCGTATCTGAATTTAGGTCTCAGCTTGATTAGGATGCAGTCAGTAGTCTGCACTTCAAGTGATTACCTTTTTAAGCGAGAATGCAGAATAATTTAGATGGCCTCATTACTACTTTGCAGAAGGCAATTTATAGTAACTGAAGCATATATTAAAAAATAGTTTGGAACTATGATTACTTTTCCTTCAATGGGAGAGAGATAGAAGAATAATGAGCGTTTATGAACGCCATCTTTTAAGCTACAGAGGAGTAACTCATTAATGTATCAATTCTACAATTTCTCAGCTCCTTCAAACCTCTCAGGAACCAAGGCACTCAGCACCTCTCATGTCAAGTTAAAATAAATACTAAATCAACTTTTCTATTTAGCCACAAAAAAACTTAAACATGTGGTCAATAAAATGTGTAGTTTACCAAACAGTAAGCCACAGTTCAAATAAAAAAAATAAGAAGGGGGGGGGCCAAAAAAAAAGCATATCTCTAAAGCCTGTACTTTCAAAGCATCAGGTGACAGGGCTATAAGAGCAGTTCAAGCTGCAACTGTAAAATGATTCACCACCTTCAAAAAAGCACGCTCCAAAACATAGGGACTGATCTTGTGAAGTTCTTAGCCAATATCCCTCTATCATCTAACCTTCTATCATTTGTCTTACTCTGTCCTTACAAGGTCATCATGACATCTGCTTCTGCAGCAGAATCCAGCTTCTCATCAGTGGAGTGTTAAGGTCATTCAAAGAGAAGATGAAGGCACTGGGTGGCTTTAATTCTCATAAACAGCTTCACAAACCCTAGGCTGGTTGATGCTCACCTTTCGCAGGAGAAAGCAAATGCGCTCAATATTTCTCAGCCGCTCTCTCTGTCAAGAATAAGCAGGGGAAAGGAGTTTAGGTGGTGTTATAAACAATACATTACAATTACAATAGGTCAAGATCAGAATGAATGACTGCAGGGAAGAAAAAAATCTGTTGACATGGTAGCATGCTCTTCCTACCTACTGCTTTCAAGTCAAATGATTTACCCAGTTTCAAGTCCCACTAAGTTAGTTTTCCACCTGCTACTGCATGTAAAAATATAACCTGAGGATTCAAGTCTGTATTAGCCTTCAGCCAAGGGCTGCAATTTTTCATGTCAGCATTTGTGGTTCCATCCAATGGTGCCAGCCTATACCACAGAGGCTTGATCTTGCACCTGCAGATATCTTGAAGCCAGGGGCTGGGTAATTCTACCTGGGAAAACAACCAGGAATTTGGTCTGGCAGCCCTTCCACTACCACTAAGAGGGTACCTGAGCAACATGTGATTTTATAAGTTGGTGAAGAATATCTGAAACGTCCTAGAAATGCTACTTTAACCAACAGGTGAGTTCATAAATACTGAAAGTCACTTTAATTAAGCACAGTGACTCAAAAGATGCTCTAAGCCTGATTCACAGGAAGAAGCCAAGTTAAAGACAGGTTTTCTTTTCAAAGCCTCACTATGAGAAATTCATTAATAAAATCAGATTTTACTCCACATAAACCCCATTGTTGGAGCTGCTGTGAAAGATGCTACTGTTGGTTACACTGCAGAAGGCAGAGTGGGTTTGCTGTCCTAGAAGACTGTCAGGCAATATTTTCATTTAGACATAAGGGCAAAACTATTCTGCACAATTACCTTTTTTTTAATAGGTAACATAATATACCAATTTAAAAAGGCAACTCTACCTACACTTTTTGCCTTTCAAATCCTTTAAATTTGCTCCAAGTTTGAGTTTTATTCCTATTTTCCACAGGAATGTCTTTTTTCCCTTTCTGTCCCCAAGTTTAAGCCATTTCTCTTTAAAAAGGTATCAGTGAGACCAGCGGCAGCTTTACAGGTGCCAGACAAATACTGTGCCTCTTTCTGATGTCTGAGATCTAAAAGAGATTCAGAAATTTTAGACTCATGGTTGCAAACATGAGGTTGGACACGTGTGGATGTGCCTGTGAAGCTGTAGAAATGTTCCCTGCCTGTAGTAGGAGGTACACAGAGAGGGCAAGATAATCCTCTCAATTCCATTTAAAGACAGACGCCTTACTCAAGCTGGCCCTGGAGAAGTAGGAAGTCTGCCTTTGAATTGCAGGTAACAGAGTGTGAAGCAGGAAATTTGAATTAAATTCTCAGTACTGTCATTGCTTTCACCTCTGATTTCTCCTTAATCCAGCTTTCTCTTGTCAAAAAGGCTCTGCCCTCTGTCATGAAAACATTGTGGAAGACAGGAGCAAACATCAGACATTCTTATACTAAAATGAAGAAAACTACCCCACCAAATAAATCAAATATGGCCACAAGCAACTATGCATAAAGCAAAAGGAAAATACACTTGACCAAATATCTAAGAAATAATAAATGCTTGATAGGATTTTTCTTTTTATGCCAGTACTAAAAGCATCAGCACATACACTGTGCAGAAGAAAGCAGTCTGAGATTATTGCTTTAGTTACCACGGAAAGCTTCATAGAGAGTCACATATATCAACTGGTCACAGAATATTGTGCTGTGTTTCAATGGACACTCTACTATTAACTTTTTTATTATGACACTAATATGACTGAAACAGAGACTAACATTTTTTTTTCTCCTGAAAATCAATTTCATTAGCATTGTAAAAATACGAGGAAATTATTTCCATGGAGCACCTTGCAAGTTTTAGGAAGAGAATGAGTTACTGGAATTCGGTACATTTAAGCAGACATTTCTTGTGTACAGTTCTCAAGATGACAGGTAAAAACAGATAAATTGAATTTAAAAATCTGGTTACTTCCAGTAAATTCAAAACCAGATTACTTCAATGGAAGTCATCTATAGCATTTCTTCAGATAATATCTTCCTTCTGTTTTCATCTTTACTTTTGTGTTAGTGAACAGTAAACAAGGCTTCCTGTTCAGAGACTCATGTAGATTACTCTTAAAATCATCAGTCTTCTAAGTAGTAGCACAAACGCTCTGCTGAGTTATGAAACAAGGTGAAATGGCAAAGTCCTAGCTACTGAATTTGGTTATAATTTGCAGACAATTAAATAATTTGATAGCCTGCAGAGATCAAATTCAAGACCTGTCATAATCATTGTAATTCCCAGTGAGATGGCAGGGAGCCAAGTTCTGTTCTCCATTCTGGTGGCACAAATCTGATGCATGTTTAACTGTAGTCAGCTAAATCACCTTAGATTACAGTTTTAATTAACAGAGGAATTTTCATATACCTAAATTTTTGGTTCATTAGGTAAAAGTGAGTTTGCACTCCCATGGTGATATTTAACCTTTCCCTAGCAGATGCAGCAGAATGTGTTCTTTACTCCTACAGCACAGGAGAATTTAGAGCCCTGCCACGGGACAGAGAGATCTCAGAATGAATCCCTTATCAAATGCCTGAAAGATTTTGACTCACTGATACAGACAGTGTGGGAGAAGGTGGTCATCCCCTGTTTTTAGGCGGAGAAAGCAAATTATTTCAAGAAGAAAACTTATGCCACAGAACAAAAAGATAAGAAGAAAGCATTAGCACTATACATCCTTCAGGTTTTGAACTTCCAAATTGCTTTCTTGCCCCCTTAAGCAAAAAGGAAAGCTATTAGCATAAAGAGTGACCATCTGGCTTCTTAAGACTGGCCCAATAAACCAATTTTCCAAGGTACAGTTGTCTTCACAACAGCCTTTACATTCATTTCCACACTCATACTTTCCCTGAGAGTTCAATGCATCTCTCTTTCCTTAGTAGTTATGGCTTAGCAAGCCGGGGGTTGTACTCACTGCGTGGACTGGGTTGCACTGATCTATTGGGCTTTTGAAGTCTGTCCGAAGTTCATCAAAGGCAATTATCTGAAAAACAATTTTTTCAAAAATTGTAATGGATGTTCATCAGGACTAATTAGATGCATCACCTCCCTTCCTCCTTTCCATAGAAAACACAGGAAAGTAGCTTCCCCAACATGCTCCTTTCAGAACTTTTTTGTCAAAATAAAATACAGGATACTACTGCATGTAACACCTAGAATCCATTACCCTACCATATCTGCAGCCTTCTCAGCATTGTTGCTTTCCAGATCTCTTTCCTCATATCAGCTACAATTCTTTTCTGCAACTACCAAATGACATAACTATTTCCCAAAAGAATACATCTCTGGACTAAATTGAAAAAGCGGTTAGCTGCCCTAAACATACTGGCCATACTCTAGAGTAATCATCTTCTACTCATTTACACTCAGCTATCTGCTTCCCATACATCAGCATATAAGAGTTGCTGGATGCTCTGGGACAGTATCCAGGTATCCTCAAGGTCTGTTTCACCTCAGAAATTGCCACACTTATCAGCATCTTGACAGAGTAATTCACTTGGAGGCAAACAATGTAATAGATTCCCATCAGGCCACTTCACCATATGAACTGCCATCATTTTAACTCTGTAAATGAATGTGTTCTATAAACCACTCAGTATCTTATAGCTGCCCAATCTAATTTGATTCAGGGTGGCAATCAAGACTACAAAACATACATACATGTGGACATCAGCGACCCCATCTCTCTAAAGGCTACACAATAAATAGACCATTCCAATGAAAAATTACTATCCTCAAGTCATAAAGTTAAACAGATAGCTAAGTGCATAGCAGTTTAGAAATGTGCCAGGGACTGATCTTGCACAAAGAACTGTACTTCCATTAGTAAAAGTTAATGTTGTACACAGCTTCATGAAAAGAGAACAAGGAACATTTGATATTCCTGTAAGAATTCAATGAAAAAAAAAATCCCAACAACCCAAAACCCCCAAGTTATGTTTCCAAAGCTATATTAAAAAAAAATAAATAGTATCATGTTTAGCAGTAATTTTTTTCATTATAGCAGAAAAGAGTTAGAGATGGAATCATCAATAGACATTGAACTACTTTCTGACCTGGGGAATGTTGCCTGTGATTCCATATTGCAAAACACAGCAGGAAGTTCTGCTTTGTTCTGCCACTGCCCTAGCCATGACTTTTTTTTTTTTTCCCCTCCTGCTGACAAAAGTCTCCTTGTGGGTGTTATCCACCAAATAGAAACTGAAGGTTTATAAAAATACTGGTTGCATTCTCTGGTGATTCACACCATCTGCAAATCTCAAAACTCCAAGTGTAAGTCAGCAAGGAAATGGCACCAGTTTAAACAGATACTGAGCAGATGAGATTGTGATGACAATGGATGTTTCAGTACAGATACAACTGCAAATATATTTATAAGGTCTGTTCTCCTTACCTGCACTCTGTATTCATCTCTGCAGACAACACCACCCCTGAATAATGAAGCAACTTGAATATTGTTTTCTTCCTATGCTTACGCACCCAAACAAAAACTTCACTAAAAACATATTATCTCTTATTTTAAGGGAAGTTTGTTTCTTTAGGGAAGTTTGTTTCTTTTTTAATTATTGAGCTCTTACAGAAATGTATTTTCATTATGAATGTGATGTTTTAGGGTGGCAGTGGAGTTGGTGTGGGTGTGAATTCAGTGACAGCAAAGAAGTTGGATAATATTGCTTATTGGCACTTCAGAAAATTAAGATAAAACAGAACTTGCTGACAACCACACTAACCACAGCAAAGAACAGTAACACTTAGCACGTTTCCTTGCTACCACCCTGTCAATGCACCACAATCCCACCTTGAAGAAACTGTCTTTAATAGTTCATTTAAACACTTTTTCTACCCCACAATTCTTATACATAGCTTTCACAGCACCCATACCATCATTTCTTAGGCTACCTGCAACTCATCATATAGGCAGAAAAGACAGTGAACAGGTTTAGGAGTATGCTGTGATCTTAAACTTGATGCCTGTCCATCAACTGCTGTATAGACATGCTTACTGCACTTGGGAACGAGCGTTGAACATTTATCATGTCTGAATCACATTGACACAAGCTGGGAAAGTTTTTTTGTTGGATTTTGTTGAGCAGAAACAGGAAGCGACAGAACATGGGAGAGACAGCAGGTCAAGTAAGAATGCAAAAGGACCTGAAATGGAAGGTAAGTCACTGCCTTGACACAATGCAGAGAACAGTGACACTGACAAAGTGACAAACTGAAAGAACAATTTTTGCTAGCCAATTCTTATCATGATGTGAAGTGAACGCGAAAATTTAATTTAGCTCACTGGTTGGGGAATATTTGTTAAAGATTTTTTCCCCTCTTCCTTCTTTCTCCTGTGGCTGAACTTTACTGTGCTTACATTGGTAGCATGAAGCAGCTAAGAGAAGTCCACTCCGTAAGGGCAGCTCCGAGTTTGCACCTCTGCTGTGATCTCCAATGACAACAGTTATTTCAGTTTAAGCGTCTGTTGGGCATGGTATATTCAATATTCTTGTAATATCCTATAAATAATAAGTGTTAACTGTACTGTCTTGTAATAAATCAATGTCTTCCTACAGCATTTTGATTGCCACTGAGCTGCATGGCACAGCTTTCACCACGTGTGGAGGCTGACAAGACAGAACAGGCTGCCCAGAGAGGTTGTGGAGTCTCCTTCACTGGAGACATTCAAAACACACCTGGTTGTATTCCTGTGTGACCTACTCTAGGTGATCCTGCTCTGGCAGAAGTGTTGGACTGGATGATCTTTCAAAGCCCCTTTCAACCCCTAATGTTCTCTGATCCTGTGATTAACTTCTACTGCATAAAATACAGCTTGCTGCTACACACCATTTACCTTCAGCCCCTCAAAAAAAAAAAAAAAAAAAAAAGATTTGAAAAGATTCAAATGAAAATATGGAGGCAGAGTGATGGGAGAACATCCAGATTGTGTGCACGTGCACTGCTCATGGTTAAGAACACGCACAAAGCCTTTAGACTGCACTTTTATTTCTTTGTAACTGAAGAGGTTATCAGCTGATTCATGTCTACCTACCTGCAGCTGGGTGACATACAGCAAAAGAGTAGTTCCCAGATAGCCTTCATTTTGTCTTGAGAACAGAAGACAAAAGTAGGCTCTTACCACTCAAGCTAACTCACAAGAAATTAAATGGGCTCAACACAGAGGCCAGTGCTGCACAGTATCATAGTACATGCTGGCAGTAAATTGATAAACAATCTTCATTCTAAGTCTTCAGAAAATCTGCAGATCAGTTTAAACTCTCCCTTTGACACATTTTTCTTCCAGATGACAATTTGTGATGCTACTCACTCATGTTCTTAACACTAGTGGTTTCTATTACTATGGGACTGTACCTAACACATGAGAGGTTTCAGGAAAGCTTTCTGCTTCACATTTTCTTGTTCAAAAGTTCAGAGTATGACTCACTAAAAGAGCACAAAATTATTCATTAAGGTTATAATTATATAAGGTTATATATTCATTAAGGTCATATATACCTTATATTCATATAAGGTACTTCTGTGCAGTAGATACAAAAGTACTGGCTTTAAAATGCTGGAGCTGTGCAACGTTAGGAGTTTACAAAGCTGTTCTCACTCACACCCTCAATGACTGTCTTTTTTTTTGGGTGTAAAAAGGTCTTAAAAGTAATAATAAACAACCAATTAATAAATAACAGCAATAACAAAGAAATAAATATTAAATCAAACCACCTCAATTTACCAGGGAACCAAAACATGTTATAGTACAGATTCACTAATACTTACTTCCCCAAGAGGCTTGGAGGGCTTACAGTTGCTCCTATAATCATTAATAAAAGTACTACATAAACAGCCAAGACCAGGAGATGAAGAAATACACATTTGTGGTGAGGTTAATAATGCACTCCAAAATAAAATCATCAGACTAGCTCAGAAGGTTTGGAAGTAAAAGAAAGCTACATATTTACAGCAAGCAAAAATCCAAAAGCACATAATACACTGCATATGCACAAAATGTACTTCCATATATTTACAATTTAGAAATAAGAGAGACACCACACCCCACACCCCCGCTGGACAACCCCTAAAGGGGCTAACAGCCACCTTCTCTCTCAGAAAGACAACCAGACCCCAACTGTTACCTAGTCAGCCAAGGTTAGTATAGCCATGCAAGATCAGCCTGCATGGGGGACAAGAAGAGGAGGAGGTTGCAGGAACTGGCAGAGAGAAGAATGGTTTGTGCAACAGATGATATACTAGTCCAGCAAACTAATGAAATTATATGGACTTACCTATTTTTTCCTCTATAACCAATCCTCTAGTTATTTATTTATTTCTATTATTTATTTATTTATTTATTTTCTACCTTTCTCTTTTTGCATTCAGTGTTTATCATTTCAAATGAAGTTAGAGTGTTAACTCTAAAACCACCACAACACTGCAGTGCCTGACAATTTAAGGCAGCATAAAATAAAACTTAAGCTGCAGTTTGATCAAGATGTGGAAGTTAAAGTATAGAAACTTTCAAGGTTTATTGTAACCTCCTATTTCAACCAGCAAGACCAGTTACCAGTGATCTGGCCCAGTGGCATTCTGTTAGGCAGCATAAGCAATCAGATTTTCATTTTTAGTAAGCAGGGTGCACATATCAGGTTTTTTTCCCCCATATGTTTTCTAAGTCAGAAGAACAAATAATTACAACATTCCAAATAAATTTGGAAAGTCTTAGAGAAGAATTCACTCTATGTTCCCTGGTTTTTGTTTTTGTTTTTTTTTTTAAAACAAACAGCAAAATTTTCCTCCTTTTTTGCTTTAGCATTTGTTTTGCTTTTAGGAAAATCTGATTCCATTACCTACTCCAATGTTTATTTATTTATGCTTTATTTATTTTATGGATTTATTTTAAAGAAAACATAGTGCTTTGTAGAGATTGAAACATTTTTCTCTGGCTTTGTAGATCAAAGTATCTCTTGTTTCTCCTATAACAAAACTGTAAAGCCAATAAATGTTACTAATTTATTGTCTCCTAACTGTCAGAACAGAATCCAGGAAATAGAACTGGAGGGGACTTCCTGGGCTGTCAGCTTCAGCCCCCACTTTCTGCAGATACCACATCAGAAGATCCAAGTGGTAAATACAGCAAGTTTATTTTTAAAGCAGAGAGGAGGCATATGATTTCTCTTCTCACTGCTCCATTTGGAACATAGCACAAAACCTGCTGTGGAAGTTGGGAGTCTTCTAACTTTCAAATTTGTTCAGGGCTAACACAAACCATGTGCAGCATTGCCAAGACTGTTCCATTACTAGAGCTACTTAGTAAAATGAGAAAAAGTTGTATTTTGTGGGAACTTGCATCAAAATTGATGTGACTCCAAAACCACTTGCCTTGCATTCAGCAGAAACTCCAACCCAGCTCATGTTGACATCCCTACAAACCCACACATACACAAATCTGATGCATTACAGTCATTGCATGTGAATTAGTAACAGAGCTAAATGGCACTGGCACTAAGTCTCTACTTTTTTCCCCTCTAAAGCAGTGGGTTAACTCTTGAATGTCAGGAGCTTTTTCTATTGAGACCTGCAAACAGAAATTAGATCATAGAATCACAGATTCAAGCAGGTTGGAAAAGACCTCTAAGATCATTGAGTCCAACCTATCACCTAGCCCTTCTAATTAACTAAACCATGACACTACATTCCTCATCCAGCCTCCAATAGAATCACAGAATCATTCATGTTGCAAAAGACCCTTGGGATCAAGTCCAACCATTAACCCTACTCTACAAGGTTCATCCCTAAACCACACCCCAATTCACCACATCTAAACAACCTTTAAACACATCCAGGTTTGGTGACTCCACCACCTCCCTGGGCAGCTCATTCCAATGCCTGACCACTCTTGCTGTGAAAATTTTGCTCATGTCCAGTCTAAACCTACCCATATGCAGCTTGAGGCCATTCCCTCTTGTTCTATTACTAATTACCTCTGAGAAGAGACCAGCACCAACCTCTCCACCATGTCCTTTTGGGTAGCTGTAGACAGCCATAAGGTCTCACCTCATCCTCCCCTCCTTCAAACTAACCACCCCCAGCTCCTTCAGTCACTCTTCATAAAAGATTTATTCTCCAGGCCCTTCTCTGGCTTCCTTGCCCTCCTCTGCACTCACTCCAATCTCTTTTTTTGAAAAGGTTAAAAAACCTTTTTCATGACAAATTTCTTTAAGAGACTTTATACAAAAGTTACATGTATCAAATTATCCCTCTGTTATTAACCTTTCACTTTTAATTGCAGGGAGAAGGAAGATCATTAGAACATGTCAAAAGGGCCATGGATAATCTGGTAGCACAATCATGAGTGATGGAGAAATTAAAAAAAAAATAAAAATGGGGAAATAAGGTTCCTGTCTCAGGCTTCATCTGGCAGAGGACACCACACTCTCACCTTGTCAGTCTAAGTAGGAATTGAGCCTTAAAAGAACTCCCTGTCTGATCACAGAACCACAGAACTTCAGAGATTGGAAGGAACCTCCAGAGATCGAGTCCAACCTCCCTGACACTTCATCCCAAAGGAAGATGTATCCCTGTCAAAGAAAAGTAGTAGGAATTTCATAGAATGACAGAATTGTTTTGGTTGGGAGACACCTTGAAGATCAGAAAGTTCAACCATTAATCCCAGCATTGCCAGGTCACCCTTAAACCATGTCCCTCAGCACTACATCTAACATGGCTTTGAAATTTCTCCAGGGATGGGAATTCCATCACTGCCCTGGGCAGCCTGTTCCAGGGCTCAACAATCCTTTTAGGGAAGAAATGTTCTTCATGTCCAACATAACCCCCTCCCAGCACAATCTGAGGCCATTTCCTCTCTTCCTATTATTTGTTACTTGGCAGAAGAGACAATCCCTGCCTCATCCCGACCTCCTTTCAGGGAGTTGTAGAGTGTGAGGTCTCCCTCAGCCTCCTTTACTCTGGGCTGAACAACCCCAGCTCTCTCAGCTTCTGAAGACAACTCAGAAGGCTGGGAAATGCACCTAGTCAAGTTGTGGCCAAAGAGCTGGAGTTGTTCAGCCTGGAGAAGAGGCTCAGGGCAGACCTTATTGCTCTCTACAACTACCTGAAAGAAGGCTGTAGCTAGGTGGAGTTGGTCTCTTCTCCCAGGCACCCGGTGACAGAACAAGAGGACACAGTCTCAAGCTGTGACAGAGAAGGTTTAGGCTGAATGTTAGGAAGAAGTTCTTCACAGAAAGAGTGATTGGACATTGCAATGGGCTGCCCAGGGAGGTGGTGGAGTCACCAGCCCTGGAGATGTTTAAAAGGAGACTGGATGAGGCACTTGGTGCCATGGATTAGTTAATTAGAAGGTATGAGGTGATAGGTTGGACTCTATGATTTTGAAGGTATTTTTCAACCTGGTTAATTCTGTGATTCTGTGAATATTTGTGTGGGTTTGTACTTCAGATAAGGAACCTATGAACAGAGTTAATAAACACTGCCTACTTGGGACACATCCTGAGCTTTCAGAAGCTCCTGGTGGCACAAACGATGCATTACCTTTGTCTCCTTGTGGCAAGTAGAATACTGCAAAAGGTGTGTGAGTTTAAACAGGAATGACTGAAAAAAGTACTAAAGCCAGAAAGGCAAGAAGCCACCATTTGGCTTAAACATTTTTCACACATTACCCCAATAGGTGAATTATGCAACTCCATGTTACATGTATAAGAATAAACCCTTAAGACTATAGTTGACAATTGTTCCTTCCCCAGGCACTTTCACTGTTTTTAACTGCTTATCTCTGAAACCCAGCAAGTGCTCTGATATTTGTCACACCACTTCCCCATTAGCCAGATGGGTTGTTGTGGTTTAACCTCAGCTGGCAGCTAAGTACCACACTGCCATTCACTCACTCCCCCCTAGTGGGATGGGGGAGAGAATCAGAGAAGTGAGAAAAACTCATGGGTTGAAATAAAGACAGTTTAATAGGTAAAGCAAAAGCTGTGCATGCAAGCAAAACAAAACAAGGAATTCATTCACACTTCCCACCAACAGGCAGATGTTCAGTCCTCTCCAGGAAAGCAGGGCTCTATCATGCATAACCTGGGAAGACAAAAGCCATTGCCCTCTTCCTTCTTCCCCACCTTTATATGCTGAGCATGATGTCATATAGCTAAGAAACATCCCTTTGGTCAGCTGGGGTCAGATCCCCCAGCTGTGTCCCCTCACAACAATGCATGAACCCACAGCCTGCTTGCCAGTGAGGTGGTGTGAGAAGCAGGGAAGTCTTTGACTCTGTGCAAGCACTGCTCAGCAGTAACTACAACATCTCTGTGTTACCCGCACTGTTTTCAGCACAAATCCAAAATACAGCCCCTACTGTGCATCAGGTTAACTCTATCCCATCCAAAATCAGCACATGGGTGTGTCAGTCAATGGCTCAATGTAATCCCATGTAACTTCTCTGCCCTTCTCCATATCTCAGCTACAAACCTGCCTGGTAATTTAAGCAAGCTACTGTATTGGGGCACAACTGCATCCTAATTATATTTAAACTGAGGTTTAAATCCCTCTAGAAGGTGCAGTTAAATAATAAATTACGCAATGAGAAGGCATAAAGCAAAATAAATTTCAAGTGGTCTTTGCACTGTCAAGCATAATTCTGGTGGAAATCACTCCTCCTGACTTCCTATTAGTGTGAAGAGCTCTTCTTGCCTCTATTAGAAAGAGTGATAGCGCTTAGAAAGGTTATTCACAATTGGATTAATGGATGGGCAACCTGCCTCAAAACCCAGAGAATTTGATCCTTTTTGTCATATTCTATTCCTTGTCTATATCCTTTTGTTGAGCATCTTGTAACAAAGAACAAACAAACAAAAAAAGCTCAAGCCTTGGTGGTTCTCATCATAACTGCCTGAAAGGAGATTATAGTGAGGTGGGAGCTGGTCTTGGTCTCTTCTCTCTAGTATCAGGTCATGGAACAACAGGAAGTGGCCTGAAATTGTGCCAAGGGAGGTTTAGGTTGGAGATTAAAAATAATTTCTTTAGTGAAAGACTGGTCAGGCATTGGAATAGGCTGACCAGGGAGGTGGAAGAGTCATCATCCCTGGAGGTGTACAAGAAATGTGTGGACGTGGCATTTTGGGACACTATTTAATGGTTATGGTGGTGTTAGATTGGCAGTTGGACTCATTGATCTTCGAAGTCTCTTCCAACCAAAACAATTCTGTGATTCTACAATTCTATGTAAGTCAGTAGCTTCCCAGACCAGCATATCTCAAATACTGGTTTTGATAAGAACTTTAACACTACAGCTTTCCTCTCTGTACTTAAATAAAGTACAGAGAGGAAAGCGAGTTGAAATCTACTCCTTCCTTGTCTCCTCTCTCATCAATGTATTTACTTTTCTGAATATTACACTTACTAATTCACCACATTTATTAATAAAAACAAATAATAGTAATTAGCAACACCCTGCAGTTATAAATCTCTCAGGGCAACAAAGGCCTTAAATGCAAGGAAAGTATCACTACCAATATTTTTATACAAGGGGAAAAATGAAGCTCAGAGAAATTAAATGATTTGCAGAACCAGTGCCAGAAGAACCAAAGCCTCCAGATTGCTGTAGAGCATGCTTCAAACTGTGCTTTTCTGGTTTAAGATTGTAAATGGTTTTAAATCACTCAAGGGTAGAAAATTGTTCTATTTGTCAGATTTCACACTAGCAATTGCATGGTATTTCCTTGCTCTACTTGACTTGAACTTCATACGCTACCACTACTAAACAACTCTCCATGCAGAAAGCACGTTGCTAATGCAAACAAAGCTCTTGTGGCTCCAATTCAGAGCTGTACAGACACACTTGAGCACCTGGCCTTCATCTTTCTTTTGAAGTTCTTCTGTCTGTAAAAGGATGTCACATTTAGGCTAACATGAGTCAACTTTCTAGGCTCTAAGTCAAAGCTTAAAGTAACTTGAAAAAAAAAATTGTGGGTATTTAAAAAAAAATTCTCAATTATTTAAGGCAGATCCTAAGTCTTTTCCAACCAAAACTCCAATAATCTGGGGATGTTCAGCCTAGAGAAGACTCCAGACAGACCTTAGAGCTGCATTCCAATACCTGAAGGGATTCTATAGGAAGGTTGGAGAGGGACAGTTTTTTTAAGGGTGTCTAGCAAAAGGACTAAGGAGAATGATTTAAAGATGAGAGAGAGCAGGTTTAGAGTGGATCTTAGAAAGAAGTTCTTCAGTATAAGGGTGGTGAGACTCTGGAATAGGTTGTTCAAGGAGGTTGTGGATGCCTCCTCCCTGGGGGTGTTCAAGGACAGGCTGGATGAGGCCTTGAGCTGAGCCTTGTTGTGGAGTGTCCCTGCCCACAGTAGGGAGGTTGAAGAAGATAATCTCTAAGGTCCCTTCCATCTTAGACCATTCCATGATTCTACGATCTAGTTCAAGTCCCCCTGCCATGGGCAGGGACATTTTCCACTCAACCAGATTGCTCAAGGCCCTGTCCAACCTGGTCTTGATCACTTCCAGGGAGGGATCATTCACAACTTCCCTGGGCAACCTGTTCCAGCGTCTCACCACCCTCATTGTAAGAAATTTATTCCTAAGATCCAGTCTAAATCTCCCCTCTTCCAGTTATCTCAACTCTCTTCTTCAGGAGAGACCAATGCTACTTTCTGAAATACAGAGTTCAGAGATTACCACAACTTTATACTCACTCATTGCCTTCCAGCCTTAACCAGCTGAAATCCAAGCAGGCAGAAATCAGTTGTGCATTTACACACTGCATCTAATTAAGAGACGGGAGATAAGCAAGCAAGCTGTGCAGGAGGGATGATGCTGATAGAACTCTACAGAGCCTCTTTCTAAATAGGCTAATAGTTTTGCTCCCTGCAGCTACAACACTTTTCAAAACAGACCTTAGGCAGAGAAGAAATTTTAAGGTAAGCCCAAGAAAAATAAAAAAAAAGCCCAAGAAATAAACATTAAGAGTAAAAATATTAGTAAGAGAACTCCACCTTTTCAATTTGCAACAAAACTGCCGAGTACACCACATTGTTCTGAACAGAAAAAAGCTTGCAGGTACATGGAGTAACACTACTTAATGGCATTTAGCATGCTTGAAACAATTCTCCTGCCTCAGATGACTTTAAAAATTGTGTTTCTAGCCTTTACTGGAGAACCTGAACATAAGTTTGTGGACAAGATGAGATTAAGCAGGCATGTTGAGCTGTTTGAGGTGAGGAAGACTCTACAGAGAGATCTGGATAGGTTGGATTCAACGGGCTGAGGTCAGTTGCATGAGGTTTAAAAAGCCATGTGCTGGGTCCTGCGCTTTGGTGGTGACAACCCTATGAACATTCCAGACTTGGGGCAGAGTGACTGGAAAGTTGCCTGGCTGAAAAAGACCTGGGGGTGCCAGTTGACATCCAGTTGAACGTGAGCCAGCAGCGTGCCCAGCTGCCAGGAAGGCAAACAACATCCTGGTCTGGATCAGGAATACTGTGTCCAGCAGAAGAAGACTGTGCTGCTGTGCTCAGCACTGCCAAGTCTGCACCTCAAATATTGGATTCAGTTTTGGGCAGTGTAAGAAGGACATTGAGGTGCTGGAGCGGGTACAGAGAAAGGCAACACCATCCGTAGAGGTGTTCAAAAAGTGAGTAGAGGTGGCACTTCAGGACATGGTCTAGTGGTCATGGAGCTGTTGGTCAGAAAGTCGAACTTGATGATCTTAGAGATCTTTTCCAATCTTAATGATTCTGTGAGGTTACTCATTTTGAAACATGGGTAGCAGTATCAGTTCCACCACTGGTAACAAGCTGCCTTGTATAAACATACATTTCACAGAAGGGATCGCAGAGGTAAGAGACCTGCTCTTATTTTTACATATAAGAATTCTACACAATGCGAGATCATTCCACTTCACAGGATACGTGTGTCTGGAGACTCTGTAGGTCAATGGTGAAGCTAGTGTCAGGGCAGCAGATAAAGTTGCCCCTGCTCTACTTCTACCAATAAAATCTTACAAAGTACTCTGTCCATCTCTGAGGTCCCCAGCACAAGGACATGAACCTGCTCAAGCAGGTCCAGAGGAAGGCCACAACATTGATCAGAAGAATGGAGCAGAAGAATGGGGACAGGCTGTGAGACTTGGGGCTGTACTGCCTGGAGAAGAGAAGCCTCCTGGGAGACCTTACAGCTACATTTCAGTATCTGAAGGGGCCCTACAGGAAGGCTGGGAAAGGACTGTTTAGAAGGGCCTGTATTAAGAGGACAGAGGTCAGTGGTTTTAAATTAGAGCAGGGTAGATGTAGGTTGGACATACAGAGGAAGTAGTTTAGAGTGGCAGGAGACTGGAACAGGTTGCCCAGAAATGTGGCTGAGGCCCCATCCTTGGAGACATTCAAGGTTAAACTCGATGTGGCCCTGATCTAGTTGGAGATATCCCTGTTCACTGCAGGGAAGTTGGACAAGATGGCCTTTGAGGGTCCCTTGCAGCCAGATGCAATATCTGACCTGACAATGTTTCCCACCATCACCAAAGGTCTAAACTTAGGCACCTTTATGGGCTATGGGACATACAGGTTGGACCTCTGCAGCTGTAACAACTGAGTATAAATCTCCCACAGTCCTTGTACTTTTGACACAAACCTGCTGCCAATATTCTGCCCTGCATATGGTCTCCTCCTCCTACATGCAATGGAGTTTTTTTATGTGGGTTCTTTCTCAAACAGATTTTTTACTTTAGATAACAAGACCAAAAGCCTTTTAAACATCTCAGTATCCAACTGCCACTAATTTCTTCAGTTCAGCACCAAAGACACAAGGTTCTTACAGAACACCAGAGACAACAAATTGACATGTTACATCAGGAATGCTGTCACTTGTTAGTTAGGTACCAACCTGATCTAATAGTCAGGACTGTCTGGAAAAGCAAACAAACTGTCACAGTGTGGATTCCTGGTCACAGCAGTGTGTTCAGTGAGCTGAGAAAGGACATCCTAGCAAAGGTCATACAGACTCCTGCTCAAGTTCTTTCTTCTGTCTTGGAAAGGATGTAAAGACAGACCATATCTGCAGATAAATTGAACAAGCAGATGTATGACAGTCAAATCTTCATCCCTCATCTTAGCTTTTCAATGGGCCAAGAGCAAATTACGAGAGTTTGGATCCAAGCTTCACAACTGAGGTGTTGAGCTCAGATTTGGAACTCAGATTCAGGTAATGGTTAATGAAGGTGAACTGGTTTGCAAACCTCTTAAGCACTCAGGGTGAGAAGAAAACAGCATTTTTTTTCTACACAAGCCCAGGAGAATCTGGGGAACTCTGCTTTCAGGCCAAGAGAAAGCATGGTTTCCCCTTGTTTCTCTTTACACTGAACATACCAATTAAGAAAGCTTAATAAGAAACTAGACAACTAAGATGTATTTCTCACTACCTTTAAATCAAGATTCATTGCTATGGTTTGTACATCTTCTATTAACATAGGTCAAGTTCTTCACGACCCAGCTTCTTCCACACCAAACTGGGACCAAGCTAGGCATGACAAAAGGCTGCCCAGATGGGGGAAGGCAGAAGAAAGGATGATAGTCTGGACATGTTGGACCAGTAACAGGTTAATTCCAGCTGGAAGCACTATAACCAGTTACATATAGATGTAAGCAGGTGCATTCTTCTGTCCTTGTTCTTCCTCAAAATCACAAATCATTTCTAATTCATCCCACCTTAAATGCAATGTGGTCTCATGCATCACTTCTACTTGTCTTTTCCTTCTCATCAAGCCTACGGTATGGGGGATATGTGAGGAGAAAGACACAGACACATCTAAGCCACAAGAAGTTCCATCTTCATAAATTATTCTCACAATGAACTGAAGTACATTTTTTTCACTAGTTAACAACACAAAGCAAATAATCCTAAAGCTAGGAATAAACAGGATATTTCTGCAGAACAAATTCAGGGGAAGCGTAGTCAACAGATGGGAAAGCGTGCCAGAATAGATACAACTAGTAAAAATATTTGCTCTAAAGAAGGAGGTAAGAGAGCAAGATCAAAAGATTTTTTTCAGTATCAGGAAGCTAGAAGTCAAGCATCAGTGGAAAAAAGCCATGAAAAATCAAGAGGTTGGCCAGTTGGCTAGTGCTGTCTCTAAGCAAGTTTCCCATCTTATCATCACACCACAATTCATTCTGTTCCTGAGCTTTCAAAGATTCATACATCTTGTTATATGTTATCACTTTGACATTTTTAATTTCTGTTACACTGACACATGCTTGGGGGAAGCATTACCTTCCTTTCCCCCTACATGCTTCTATTTGCTCACAGGTTTCACATTGGTGCTGCTACTTCTTTTTCCCCTCATCTTCCTACCAGCAGTGATTAGAGCACAATCATCAAAATCCAGGAAACCCATGGTGGCATTTGGGTTCTGTCACTAAAAAAACCTGTTCAAGCTTGTCACAATATTACACCATACCCACACAGAGAACTCATCACACAGGCAGTCCAAAAATGTTCACCACCTGAATTCAAACATATCTTCTGGATTTAGGCAGTCTTCTCTTCTCAAATAATTCTCCCAAACAAGAATTTTGTGTTCTCAATCTTCCCTTGTTAGTCCCTTACTCATATATATTTTTTAATTCCTTTCATTTGTTCTTTCCTTCACATCTTTCTCCCTGAACTCTTCCCTCCCATAGTCCCATTTCTCTCCCTTTCCACACCATCTTCATTCCTCATTAGGTACATGGGGCCCTACCAATTCAGCCTCAGAAAGGAGCCTGCTGTGGGGTAACAGGCAGAAAAGCTGCCAAATGTGTGCTTCCTGCCTCCCCAGTACTATAGCCCAAGCCCAGATGAGCCAGTAGGAAGCTGGGCAAGAGACAGTGGCTCTTCTAACACAGGCAGCATCGGGCAGAGATGACTAGATTTAAGATACATTCCTTTTCTACAAGGAGTCACATGGAAAATACAAGGGACAATAGGTACAAGTTATTCCTAGGGAGATTCCAATTGGACTCCAGAAGAAAGAACAGTTAAACACTGGTATAATTTCCCAAGGGAAGTCGTAGATTCCTGTACATTTGGGGACAGTTTTAATACTCAGTTTGACAGGGTGCTAGGCCATTTCACTTCAACTACACTATTACCTAGAAATGTTGGAGCAGATGGTCCTTGAGGTCACTCCCAACCTGGCATTCTGCAACTCTGTGAAGATCTTCCCAAGTTTTCCTTCCTTCCCAAAAAGAGGCCAGGCAGAACTTGGAGGAAAGAACACCACAGCCACCACACACACACACACACACACACATACATGAAGTACCTATGCAGTTGTGCTTGCAGAGGCAAGGTGAAGCAATGCACCAGCAATACTGCCGTGGTTACAGGAACAGGGCAAGAGGAAAGGATATAGAGGCCAACAACAATGATCAAACACTTAAAGTAAAATAACAGCAGTCAAAAAAACATCCTCATTCATTCCTCATTGTCCTCATGAAACTCTTAGGTTTAAGGCTCTAGTAGCCTTCCAATATCTGAAGGGGACCTACAGGAAGACTGGGGAGGGACTATTTACAAGGTCTTGCAATGACAGGACTAGGGGCAATGGGTTTGAACTGGTAGAGGGAAGATTTAGACTGGACGTTAAGATGAAGCCCTTTACAGTGAGGGTGGTGAGGCATTGGAACAAGTAGCCCAAAGAGGTTGTGGCTGCTCCCTCCCTGGAGGTGTTCAAGGCCAGGTTGGACAAGGCCTTGAGTGAGCTGTACTAGTGGGAGGTGTCCCTGCCTATGGCAGGGGGTTGGAACTAGATGATCCTTGAGGTCCCTTCCAACCTTACCATTCTATGATGGATCATTCTAGTCAGAAGATTAATTTTCTAAAGGGCCTGCTAATTGTGTTTATGTAATGCTAAGGAAAGAACAGCTCTGAAGCACATGATCTTTGAGGTCTCTTCCAACCCTGGTGATACTGTGAAATCAAACTGATCTCAGTGAAGCCTCCATTACACTTGGTTATGAATGCCCATTCTGTGAAAGCACAAGGCAATTTCTGCTTAGATGGTGATACAATGTGAACTATTTAGCCAGAGCTCATAAAGCAATAAAATCATCACGCAACAGAAGATTGACTGAACGATCAAACACTTGAAACAGTGACTCACAGCATGAAGAGAGTTGGCATTTAAATGCACTCAAAAAACCAAAAGGCATTCCAGCAGGAAAAAAAAAAAGACAAAGCTATCAACAGTGCCTGCCACTTGCACAAGTACCCATTGTCAAAGAATTGCTAGGATTATAACTTCATAATTCTCACCATTTAGCAGTAGATTGCCTTATTTTTTGTAAAAATTCAGTTCCTCTAGTGACATGCTTAGATTTCCATATATACAATATTTTTACAGTAACCTATCTCAAATAGCCAGAACAGGAGATGATCCACAAAAGCATAGAAATACAAAGGGATCCAAAACCAACTCAAAGTTTTTTTCAGGACTTACTGGGTTGGTGAGGGGCTGCAAGCTGCATACTATGGGACAACTCAATGATAGCACTATTTCCTTGCCTCCCTCATCTTCTGCTTCATGTGCTTACACTGTCAAAACTGGAGCTGAAAGTTCAGCACCTCTGCAGTATCTTGCTGGGAAAACCTACTTTCATTGTTAATGTTTTGTGATTTCTCAGTGCCTTCTAATGTAACTTTTCACAATGTAATTTCTAAAATAAATCCTTGCTTTATATAGTAACACTTCTTCAACGGTTTGTTGGAAAAATAGAAAGGCTTTTGTCCTGCCTTCACAAAGCGCATTGATGTTCCTCTGTATTTTCCTGGGCACACATGAAAGAGATTGAGTAAAATGCTGTGTTCCAGCAGAAAAGTGTTGTACTCAGACTAGGGGGACAAAATGGTCAGGCTACAAGGTGCAAAACTGAAAATAAGTAGTGGTCACTGTTTGAAATCTCGCTGATGCCCAGTTAGGAGTTGATACTGGTGCAGGTTGACATTTTCATTAAGAACTTGGAAGAGATAGATGTGGCAAGTTTGCAGATGACACCAAACTGGGGAGATCAGCTGATATATTGGAGAGCCCAGCCAGGACAAAGAGCAGCCTTGACAAGTTGGAGTATCCAGCCATCAAGTCTCATGACAGTCAACCAAGACAAAGTCTTGTATGTGCAACACTACGACCTGGGAGTGACCAATCCAGCAGAAAAGGACCTCATCATTCTCGTGTGCAATAGAAGTTTGGGGCACGTAGCACACGAGGAAACCTAGAGAAGTTGGTTTGGCTATGGTGGGATCTAATCACTACATTCAGTTTCCTGACCTGGGGTAAACAGAAGCAAGCACAATGCTTTTCTCAGAGCAGCACACCAAGAGGATGAACGTCAAAAGCTGCACCCACAAAAACTCCAGCTGTGTGTAAGAGAATGTGCACAGTCAGACAAGGAAAGTACTGGAGCAGGTTCCAAGGCAGGCTGTGGACTTTCCACATGTGGAAAGTTCATAAGTCACCTGGGAAAAGCCCTGAGCACAGTGGCTTAACTTTGAAATTCAGCTCACATTGAAGAGATTTGGCTAGGTAATTTCCTAGGTCACTTCCAATCAAAATTAATCTATACATCTTCTAACAGGAACTGAGTATTTCAGAACTTGTAATTACTACCAAGGAACATCTGAACTATTCTGCCACTAAAATTGCATTCTGCTCTCAGCACAGCATCATGGACATAAACTAATTTTTTAATGGGATTTCCCACTGTGAAACACTGGAGGGTGATGAATGGCTGGAGAGCAGCCCTGAAGAAAAGGACCTTGGAGTCTGGGTTGATGAAAAGCTCAACATGAGCCTGCAGTGTGCACGTGCAGCTCCGACAGCAAGTGGAGTCCTGGGTTGCAGCAAGAGCAGTGTGGTCAGCAGGGCAAGGGAGGAGATTCTGCCCCTTTACTCTGCTCTCCTCAGACCCCACCTGGAGTACTGAGTGCAGTTCTGGAGTCCCCAGCACAGGAAGGACATGGAAGTGTTGGAGCAGGTCCAGAGGAGGCCACAAAGATGATCAGAGGGCTGCAGCAGCTCTGCTATAAGGACAGGCTGAGAGAGTTGGGGTTCTGCAGCCTGGAGAAGAGAAGGCTTCCAGGAGACCTTAGAGTAGCCTTCCAATATCTGAAGGGGGCCTACAGAAAGGCTGGGGAGGGACTATTGACAAGGTCTTGCAAAGACAGGACAAGGGGCAATGGGTTTAAACTGGCAGAGGGGAGATTTAGACTGCATGTTAGGAGAAAGTTCTTTCCAGTGAGGGAACAGATTGCCCAGGGAGGTTGTGGCTGCTCCCTCCGTGGAGGGGTTCAAGGCCAGGTTGGACAAGGTCTTGAGTAACCTATACTAGTGAGAGGTGTCCCTGCCTATGACAGGGGGTTGGAACTAGATGATCCTTGAGGTCCCTTTCAACCTTACCATTCTATGATTCTATAGTAAATGAAGTGGAATTAGACATTCTTCTACCTTTACCCCACCAGCTCACCTCTGTCCTGTGACTTCAAGCCACTATCTCTCTGCAGAGTGTACATAATAATTGTCACTTGTTTCATACAGGAGAAATATTTTGTTTCTATAGAAAGCAGAAATGTTTTCCAAATCACCAACCTCCACAAGATTGAATTTTTTAGTATCCTCAACTTAGAACTTAAATGAGACCTAGTTTCACTGCCTGGTAGAGTCACCTCCAGCTGTCAGCAGCAGCACTAGTTATAAATGAACTGCATGTCAAAGGTACTGAGGGAAAGGACTGGGTCAAAGCCAAGTCTAGCATGCGTAAGGATGAGATTTTTATTCTCTGCTGAGCTTCCTCTTTTTTCTGCAAAATCTTTGGATAAAGCATATTTATGTTGCATTGGGAGTTTCAATTAAGCCAGAGCTCTGGGGTTTGAATTCCATGTTTAAAGCGTGATTTAATGTAGTATGTGGTGGCTCAAAAAAACAGATGTAACAAGAGCTATGATCTCATGTTCCAGACTCCATCTAAGAGATGTAGTCATGGTCTAATAAAATATGACAGCTACATTTTCTTGCTTATTAACAAGCATAGCAGTGTTAAAAAAAAAAAAAACCAAACCACAAACCAAAAGAAAGGGCACTGGAAGTAAGTATTTGTCAATTTAGACATAAAAGCTCTTTAGTAAGTAGATTTTCCAGGTAATCTTAAGAGAGGGAAATAAAATAAAATAAATATATAAACGAGATGTGACAAACAACCAACATTTTTGTGGGAGGCACAAGACTCCACAGAATAATTTCTTTTACACAGACAGTGGAGTCATGGTGACTTGTGAAGCATCTGGAGGTGCAGCCAGTGACAACCACACACAATTAAAAACCTTTCTGCAACATAAATCTCCGTATGACAGTCCAAGCATACACAGAAATCCAGTTTAATCTTTCCACAACATTTAAATCTGTGGTAGACCCCAAAGACCTCTATGATTTTTAAAAATTATTATTTAAGCATGACAAGGTAGTTAAAACAAAATATACCTATTTTCCAATACATCTAGTTTGCTCCACAGCCTGTGCTGCCTGGCCTAATATCTGCCTGCCAGCATTAATGCGACAAACTTCTGAAAGAGAAGTTGTAAGGGAGATGTCAAGCAATGTTACAGCCAGACCAATCTAGTTGGCCTCTGTCTTTAAGACAGTGGAAATATCAGACTCATTCCTTTAACTGTCATGACTAAGAAACCTTCAGGGACAATGTGCTTAGCTGCTTAGAGAAGAAAAAAAAAGGTCTTCAAGAAATATGTGTAACATACAGCAGCAGCATTTGTGCTCCTGTTCGAATGTTAATCTGGGTTTATTTTTAATCATGTAATTATCCAATATTCCAGAAATGAATTAATGACTCATTAAAGGACAACACTGAATGTCAATATCTAGAAGAACATTCAAGCCTGACCACAAATCTGCAAAGTTATTTTCACCACATGCTCTAAAGCATCATAAAGAGGTTAAATGGAGATGATTGGCAGCCTTTAGTAAAGAGAAGTACAGGTTCAAGCCAGGCTGTGTCTCTCTCTGCTGGTTTTCAGGTAAGACAGATAGCTATCCTCCAATCCAAGGTTACAGAAACTAATAAAGACACTGACACATAGAGAACATTGACAGACCAGCATTTAGTTTGTGGCTGAAGTGTTTTGCTCAACCGAATTTTCTATGAACCCAAATTTTAAAGGATTCTCTCAGGTACTTTTTATGTACTTTTAAAATAGAAAGCTGTATAATTTATCAGAAATTAGGCTAGAAAATGTATGAGGAAGCCAAAGTGAGTCAGATACCAAATACTCAAATTCCACAGATAAAACTCTTTTAAAGAGCTTTTGAATCGTTTACCTACACTACTGGAACTTACTAATAAAATACAGCCCACATCTCCAGGACAGTACAGTGACAAATAACTGAAGTGGCAACATCTTCTAAGTACATAGACATTCTGTCAGAAAGCAAAGCCATTTTAGGGGCAGATGTTAAACAAAATGACATCCAGTACTTGGAGTTTACTTCTATTACCTACACACAGTAAATGAGAAAACAAGGCATAGATAATTCAAGCTGTCTGTTAAAATATAACAGACAAAGCCAAAAGGAGCAACAGCACTGAACATAGATTTCTCTGGGGGTTACATGCATACAAAAAAAGATGTTTTAATTTATAACTGAAAGTCAGCTTAGCCTATATTAATCCGGAGAGATATGGATTTGATGGGTGACCTGTCCAGTAGATAAAGACTTGGTTGGATGATCTCATACAAAAGGTAGTGGCAAATGGTTCAGTGTCCAGATGGTGACAGGTGACAAGTGGTGTCTCTCAAGGGTCCGTATTGGGACCAGTGCTGTTCAATAACTTCATCAATGATAGAGGCAGTGAGACTGAGACTGACACCACGTTGAGTGGTGTGGTTGGTAAGGCTGAAGGATGGGATGCTGTCCAGAAAGTGCTGGACAGAGGAGGTGGGCTGAGCAGAATCTCATGAAGTTCAATAAAACGAAGTGCAAGATCCTGCAGCTAGGTTAGGGCAATCCTCATTATCAATACAGACTGGGGGGACTATGAAATTAAGAGCAACCCTTCAGAGAAGGACTTGAGGGTACTGGTGGATGAGAAGTTGGACATGAGACAATGCACACTTGCAGCCCGGAAGGCTACTTGCATCCAGGGCTGCATCAAAAGAAGCTTGGCCAGCAGACCAAGAGAGGTGATTCTGCCACTTCACTATGCTCTGAGACCTTACTTGGAGTACTGTGCCCAGCTCTGGAGTCCCCAACACAAGAAAGACAGGAACCTGCTCAAACAGGTCCAGAGGAGGGCCGCAAAGATGATCAGAGGAATGGAGCACCTCTCCTATGAAGACAGGTTGAAAGAATTGGGGCTGTTCAGCCTGCAGAAGAGAAGGCTCCAAGGAGACCTTATAGTTGCATTTCAATATCTGAAGGGGACCTACAGGAGAGTTGAGGAGGAGCTGTCTGGAAAGGCTAGTGGTGACAAGATGAAGTGCAATGGTTTCAAACTGGAGCAGCGTAGATTTAGGTCGGATGTTAGGAGGAAGTTCTTTACCATGAGGGTGGTGGAACACTGGCACAGGTTGTCCAGGAAGGTAGTTGAGGTTCCATCCTTGGAGACATTCAAGGTCAAACTTGATGTGGCCCTGAACAACTTGATCTAGTTGGAGATGTCCCTGTTCACTGCAAGGGGGTCAGACAAGATGACCTTTGAGGGTCCCTTCCAACCCAACGCAATTTGTGGATCTGTTCAGTCGCTGCCTCCCACTCTTAAAGAAACCCATGAACATGTATCTGCTGGGTAAATCCAAAGTTTACCTTCGGATTTATACTTCAAAGAAGTATTAAGATTAATACTTCAAAAGAAAAGGAGAATGGAAACATAAAAGAAAGCCCCCCAAAATCCATATTCTGCTACTTTACTCTTGGTTTACTTGCTTCAAGTAAGTGTCACTGATTTCAGCACATACAACTCTTATGAGGCCAGGGAGATGCTCACAGATTCATTTGAACTCATAATTATGCCAGAATACCCCAAAATGCATTCAATTTGATGTAACTTCTTAGGTTGGCAACAATTTTTTTTTCACTGGCATGACACTCCTAATACTTTCTGGCAAGCCTTAAGGACTACTGGTTAGAAGCAGTTGCACACATGTAAAGATGTGCTGTTATGAGTTGAAAAGGTATTTATAAATTGGTTTACTGTGGTATTATAAAATACACTTTGAAAAGCTCTGTTCTTAAAGCTTTCTTTTTAAAAAGGCAGATTAAAAAAAGGAAGGCTTGGATTACCCAAAACCTATGTATTTGAAGTGAGTAATTGTGCTGCAGGACTCCACATAAGCATGTCACATTTTAAGTGATGAAAAGCCACAATTTGGTCAACTTCAATCACTTCACTTCAGACACAACTCAGTGGAGCTACAGTGGAAATTAACATGATAATCTGGTTAGAAGTTCAGACAGACTTGACATAGCTCAGTTGAACTAAATCTTAGTTTAGGAAAGGAGTAAAACTGATTAGCAAAAAGCTGTTTATAAAGCAGAACAAGATCTGAGAATAGAAAAGCAAAGAGTCTGTGATCATTAGTAAAAAAACTCTGTTCTTGAGCTCACAATGAGGAGTAATGGGTTTAAACTGGAAGAGGGGAGATTTAAACCAGATGTTAGGAAGAAGTTCTTTACAGTGAGGGTGATGAAACACTGGAACAGATTGCTCAGGGAAGCTGTGGCTGCTCCCTTCCTGGAGTTGTTCAAGGCCAGGTTGGATGAGGCCTTGAGAGACCTGTTCTAATGGGAGGTGTCCCCGCCTATGGCAGGGTGTTGGAACTGGATGAGCTTTGAGGTCCCTTCCAACCTAAACCATTCTATGATTAGTTGAGAACACAAAATTATGTAGTCAGTAGACCCAATTCTTCCGTTAGAGGCATCGCACAACTGCAACAAAACACATTCAGCTGCACTGGTCCAGACGAGAGGTTGAAACACTTGAATGATACAAGCTGCCTTCCAATACCTGAAGGGAAGGCTACAGGAAGACTGGAGAGGGACTTTTCATAAGTCATAAGAGGGAATGGTCTTAAGCATGGGAGAACAGGTTTAAATTGGATCTTAGGAAGAAGCTCTTCAATACAAGGGTGGTGAGACTCTGGGATAGGTTGCCCAGAACGGTTGTGGATGCCTTCTCCTGGGGGTTGTTTAAGACCAAGTTGGATGAGGCCTTGAGCAGCCCAGCCCAGTTGAGAAGTATCCTTGCCCATGGCAAGGAGGTTGAAGTAGATGATCTCTAAGGTCCGTCACAACCTAAGCCATTCTATGATTTGAAGGCAGCCTCATTTAGTTGACACACATTTGGCTAATATGACTTCAGAGACAACCAACTCCACCAAACAGTACAATTGCAAGAATTCTAACTCAGGGAAATTTTCCTGACTTTTGAAAGGACTCACTCATAGTGCTATAGAAAGTTTCATCTGACCACCAGAAGTAACATATCTTGGAGTGCAATGTTTATTCAATTCCAGAGGCTGGTTAGAAGAAACCAGCTTTTCCACAACAGTGGTATGAGAATATCCACTTCTACAAGACAGTTCTAACATTGTGGCAATGTAGATAGAGGTAACATGGTCACTGAACAACCTAAACGCTTAAAAAATACTCCATCGTGCTATGCTGGAGAGCAGCCCTGAGGAGGAGGACTTGGGGGTGCTGGTGGACAAGAAGCTCAACATGAGCCAGCAGTGTGCACCTGCAGCCCAGAAAGCCATCCAGAGCCTGGGCTGCATCAGGAGAAGGAGCAGGTCAAGGGAGATGATTCTCCATCTCTACTCTGCTCTGGGGAGACCCCACCTGGAGTACTGCATCAAGTTCTGGAGTCACTATTGCAAGAGGGATGTGGAGATGCTGGAGTGTGTCCAGAGAAGGGCCACAAGGATGCTCAGAGGGCTGGAGCTGCTCTGCTATGAGGACAGACTGAATAAGAGTTGGGGCTGTTCAGTCTGGAGAAGAGGAGGCTCTGAGGTGACCTTATTGTGGCCTTCCAGTATCTAAAAGGGGCTACAAAAAAGGTGGGGAGGGACTTTTTAGGCTATTAGGTAGTGACAGGAAGAGGGGGAATGGAGCAAAGCTGGAGATGGGGAGATTCAGACTGGAGGTGAGAAGGAAGTTCTTCACCATGAGAGTGGTGAGACCCTGGAATGGGTTTCCCAGGGAGGTGGTTGAGGCCCCATCCCTCAATGTGTTTGAGGCCAGGCTAGATGAGGCTCTGGCCAGCCTGATCTATGGTAGGGTGCCCCTGCCCACAGCAGAGGGCTTGGAACTAGATGATTCTTGTAGTCCCTTCCAACCCTGACTGATTCTATGATTTCTACATGATGTTCCTAATGTGTCATTGCAGACAGAGGCAATGTGGTCACTGAACGACCTTAGAATTCCCTCAACACAGAGACCTGTATCAGTACTACATGGAGATTTCGACTTTTCAGCCCTTTTCCTCACTGAATATGCAGGAGTGAAATTCCAGCAACAATGCATCAAGATAAAACTCATGCATAGCTCAAACCAATGTTTCTGATGGTATCTAATCTGGGGGGTTGATTTTTTTTTTTTTTTTTTTTTTTTAAAAAATCATGATACCACTGGCAAGCTACATAGTATACATAGTATCATTCAGAGGCAGCAAAAAAAGTTACTACATGTTCCACATGCCTGACAGTGCTCTATTTTATTCACGGTTCCTTTAAAAATATTCTGACCAGCTTCATTCTGTTTGCTCCCAAGGAGTACAGAGCACAAAATGTACAGAGATCCTTCAACTTCTTATAAGAAAGAAATCAGAAAAGCACAGTTTCCAGAAGAATCATAGAACATCAGGGGCTGGGAGGGACCTTGAAATATCCTCTGGTCCAGCGCCCCTGCCAGAGCAGGATCACCTAGAGCAGATCGCACTGGAACACATCCAGACGGTTCTATTCATCTCCAGGGAGGGAGACTCCACGACCTACCTGGGCAGCCTGTTCCAGTGCTGTGTCACCCTCACAGTAAAAAAAAAAAAATCATAGAATGGTAAGGTTGGAAGGGACCTCAAGGATCATCTAGTTCCAACCCCCTGCCATAGGCAGGGACACCTCCCACTAGTACAGGTCACTCAAGGCCTCCTCCAATCTGGCCTTGAACACCTCCAGGGAGGGAGCAGCCACAATCTCCCTGGGCAACCTGTGCCAGTGCCTCACCACCCTCACTGTAAAGAACTTCCACCTAACATCCAGGCTAAATCTCCCCTCTGGCAGTTTAAACCCATTGCCCCTAGTCCTGGTATCGCAAGACTTCGTAAGTAGTCCCTCCCCAGCCTTCCTGTAGGCCCCCTTCAGATACTGGAAGGCTACTCTAAGGTCTCCTGGAAGCCTTCTCTTCTCCAGGCTGCAGAGCCCCAACTCTCTCATCCTGCCCTCACAGCAGAGCTGCTGCAGCCCTCTGATCATCTTTGTGGCCTCCTCTGGACCTGCTCCAACACTTCCATGTCCTTCCTGTGCTGAAGGTTCCAGAACTGCACTCAGTACTCCAGGTGGGGTCTGAGGAGAGCAGAGTAAAGGGGAAGAATCCCCTCCCTTGCCTGCTGGCCACACTTCTCTTGATGCCGCCCAGGACTCAGTTGCTGTCCGGGCTGCACTCATGCTGCTGGCTCAGCTTCTTATCCACCTCAACTCTCAAGTCCTTTTCTGCAGGTCTGTTTACTATCACCTCATCCCCCAGCCTGTATTGACAATGAGGATTATTCTCACCCAGGTGTACGACCCTGCACTTGGTCTCGTTGAACTTCATGAGGTGCACCTGGGCCCTTCTTTACAGCTTGCCCAGGTCCATCTGGATGACCTAGTATATGTCTCTAGCATATAGTTCCATAGAGCTGTAGTTCTTTTTTGTCCTTCAAAATAATTTAAGTTCTTATTCAGTTGAAGAAACTCACAAATCTTTTGAAGTGAATGGAAACTTAGTAATCAAGTGTGCATTTTTAAAAATAGAAAAATACCTTTAAAACCATTTTAACACGAAAAGATAATTATTTAAATTATTTACTTCCCTGATGAGAACCTACTTTTTAAAAAATGTATCTACTTTTACAAGTATATTACAGTGGAAAAAAATCAGGTCACAGGGAAGGAGTAGGAGTTTTGTTTCTTGGAAAGGTTTTCACAACAAGATGTTTAAGGTAAAAAGCTCCTATGACTCAATACATAAGCTACATGTTAGACTGTATTTTAGAAGAAATAAGAACGGTTTTAACCTAGTTTCTTATAGAACGGGTAATAAAAATCCTTATAGTTTATATATGTGGGCTAAGAGGCATGCTTAAAAGGTTTATTCTGGCAGAGTGTTAAATGTGTTATTCTATGACCTTAACCATGTATTTTAACAGAATTTTTATCTGTTTATAAGAAAAGATGGTACAAATTCTTGCACTGTTACAATAGAACAACATTTCCAGCCACTGTCAATTTCAGCTCCTCAATGATTTTTCAACAGATACAAGAACCATGCACCATGAACATAAGCCTATTGACAAAAGGTTTCCCTTTCCCATTTGCCTCTTACGGAACTCTAGAGGTAATAGGATTTGTCTCCATGAGTTTATAGACTGGAAAACATTTCACTAAGTAAATTTGCAACAACTACACTGATTTGTGGAAGAATAATTTGCCTGATTTGTTAAAATTATGTGTCCTAAGACATCAACAACTTCAGTCCAGCAAAAAGACTACACAGTAACAGACTACATATATGTATAAAAAAACACCAAACAAATCATTAAGATTGTGATGGTAAATATGAAACCTATTTAATTTGTAGCAAAAGATTCAGAGCAGAATATACTTTTAACTCTAAACCCTTTAAATAAACTGTCAAATTCTCACATTTGGGTACCTAAAGTTGTGGGCACGAGGAGCAAAGAAAACATAAATAATCATCTAAAGTTTTCTTATTTTTTCTATTTTTTTTTTCCCAGAGATCAGTAGTTGACTGCTAGAGCCCTTCCTCAGCCTTTCAATACTTAACATGACTACAGAACTTGACATCACCACCACACTTCTGGTGTTCAATTAAAAATGTTCAAACTAATTCTATTTCAAGGAATTCTCACAGCAGTGTACTTCTAATACACTTACTGACAACTAAGCTATTCTTGTTTCAATAAACTCTGTATCTCCATTTCTTGTCAAGCAAAAGAAAAGGATTTTACCTTACTTCATCAAATATCCACAGCATCATTTTGACTGGAAATGATCAGACTCTATCCCTTATCTACCAAGTCTGCTGCTAAACAATGTGACTTGCTCTATTTTTCAACTTGATCCTGTTCCATCCTGAATGTTTATGGTATGAAGGTATTTGGGGAACACAAAGCATAGGTAATTTCAAAGTATGAAATAATTTAAAATAATTGCAAGTTATCCACGAGAATAATTTCAGTGATGCTGAAAATTACTTTCTAAGTGATATGCTCACACCTACCACAGTCACGCAGTGAACGGTAAAGAACCAGCACCACCACTTCGAAGTGGAATTAATGAGTGGTACTCCAATATGCAGTGCATGATGCATTAGAGGGATGAAGTTTCACATTAAAATCCGACTTAATCAAATTATTAACGTAGCAATTAATGAAGGAAAACCAATTTAACTGCTCCTTCCAGTCTGGGGTGGTTTCTCCCTCACAACGCTACATTCTCAGACAAGAAACACAGTTGCTCTTGTTGCGAGGACCTCCCGTTACAGAACAGCCAGCGGCAGAGCCCATGAACATCTTTGAGCTCAGCCAAAAACCACGAGCCCAGGGAGGTCTCCACACGAGAGCATTGGGGCTGGAAGCTCTTTCCAGAAGAGCGGACGGCCAGGCAGCTGTATTTTTAAGCTACACCACTGGTCTTTACTCTTGAAAAAAACTTAATAAACACAACGCCTCATGCAGAGGTTCCACGCCGCGGTCCGCCTGCCCTGGCACGGCCGCCGGTGCTAGGCTGCCACGCCAGGGACAGGTGCCGGCAGTGGGGGCTTCGCCTTGCCTTCCCGCCTCAGCCTCAGCCGGTCCGCTTCCTCCACGGCACGACCGGCAGACCGACCGACCTAACTCGCTCGCCCCCTCCCTCTCTCCCTGAGGCTGTTTTAAGGGTCTCCAGGGACGGGTAGGGTACTCACATGCCAGATGGCGAAGAAGATGAGGGCGGCGCAGAGGACCAGCGACAGCATGTAGCAAAAGGCGGCGAAGGTGAAGGCCATGGTGGGGAGAACCCTCTGAGACCCCCGTCGCCGCCCGGTGGCGGGTGAAGGGTGGAGAGAGGCGGCAGTGCCGGCAGGCTGCCGGACAGCCAGCGACCCCCGGAACCACAGTGGGGGAGAGGGGCGAACTGCCCGAGCGCCCTGAGGGCTCAGCGGAGTGCCACACACAGTGGCAGCGAGCTGGGACAGACGGGCGGGCGGGCGGCCGGAGCGCCCCGTTCCACCTAGCCAGTACCGACTCCTACAATCGCCGCCAAACGCCAGAGATTGCTCCGCCGCTCCCTCTCCCCTCCCCGCCGCTCCCTCTCCCCTCCCCGCTGAGGCGCGGCGATGGGCGGCCCCCGTCGACAGGGCGCCCCCGAGGGGCGGGTCCCCTCAGCGCGAGGCTTGGCGGCGGCGCCGGTAGGGCTCTGCTGTCACGGCGGCCTGTGCTTGACTGAGCTCATCTCTTTCCTTTAGGATCAAGGAAATCTGGTGAGGCGTGACTAGATGCCCAGGACCTGGTGCCTCACTCGGCTTCGCCGAGAAGGGAAGAGAAGCTGGCAGGTCGAGATAGGGCAGGGTGTCACCTGGAAAGGCGAGGTCAGCGCTGGAGTGGCCATCGTCTGGTAGAGACAGGGATAGATAGGAGCTAATGAGCTGTAATGGAGTAGTTCAGCAAAGTAGGGTCAGCTCACCGTTTACCATCAGATGAAAAAGGTGTTAAGCCTGGACTCATAGAATAGTTTGGGCTGGAATGGACCTTTAAGGGTCATCTAGTCCACCTCCTACCTGCAGTGAGCAGGGACATCATTAACTAGACCAGGCAGCTATATTTAGCCCATATCTGGGGCTAAGCTATAGCAGTTACTCTATCACGTGATGACCCCTCTGCAGCAGAGGAGGTAAATCAGGGAGAGAAGTTCCCCAGACTGAAATGAAAATGAATTTGATGAAATAGCCAAATTAATAGCAATGTCAATGCAAGATACAGAAAGTTATACTCAGCTCAGCAAAGGTGTAGCAGTCACACTGACGCAAAAGGCATGCCTCCAGAGCAAGAAGAGAAGCCCATGTAGGAGACTCTAGCAAACTCCTCCTTCACACTGGTTATGATGCTTGTGGGCTGGAATACACCTGTAGCAAACTTCAGTCAGCTGCCCTGGCTGACTCAGAACTGCTAATGGATGAAAGATCAGACTCAGTACAGCCCTGGATGGCCTGATCTGCTTGCTTTTGTTTGTTTGTGGTTTGTTTGGTTGGTTGTTTTTTTTTACCACATTAATCATGGAATGGTCTAGGACGGAAGGGACCTTAGAGATCATCTACTCCAACCTCCCTACCATGGGCAGGGAGCAAATAGACTTAGTTGCTCAAGGCCTCATTCAAAATGGCTTTGAATACCCCCAGGGAAGAGGCATCCACAACCTTCCTGGGCAGCCTATTCCAGAGTTCCACCACCCTCATACTGAAGAACTTCTTTTAGTCTAAACCCATTCTCACTGAGCTTAAAACCATCCTCCCCCTTGTACTATCTCTAGACACCCTTATGAAAAGTCCCTCTTCAGCCTTTCTGTAGCATCCCTTCAGGTATTGTAAGGCAGCTCTAAGGTCTGCCTGGAATCTTCTCTTCTTTAGGCTGAACAATCCCAACTCACTTAGCCTATCCTCATAGCAGAGGTGTTCCAGTCCTTGTATCATCTTTGTAGCCATCCTCTGGACTTGCTCCAACAGCTCTGTGTTGTTCTTATGCTGAGGACACCAGAACCAGACATGGTATTTGGGGTGGGGTCCCACAAGAGCAGAACAAAGGGGAGGAAATCACCTCTCTTGACCTGCTTTAGTATCTGGATATGTATTACCTATGTTAAGCCTCAACACAAAAAAACTGATGCTCCAAGAAACTGAAAATACAACATTTCTTTCTGGAGCACTTACATGTATACATGCACACACACACACACATATGCACTTATATATAAAAATATACTTTCTATGTATCATGAATACAAAATATTAAAAAAACAATTTGCTACAGTGTATGTATCACAAAAGACAGAAGTAGAAACACCCATTAAATCTCAGTTTAAGACTGCACTCCAAGGTAAATATTCTTCTGGTTTTCACTGTCTCTCTTCTTCATTTGCATTCCAGCTGTGTTTGGAGCTCTTCAATAACATGAGGGTAAAATATTTGTTTCTCATTTTGCAAGGAGACAGTTCCATGGCCCAACACTTCCAAGCCCACACAGTCTTCCCTGGTGTTGACTCTGAAACACATATTGCCCACTAGCTATATTTCTAGTCATTAATCATCGCTAGTGGCTGACTTGTTCCAAAAGTTTCAGATATACAGTATAAAGAAAATCTATCAAGATGTGTTTAGGATATTTTTGTGCTACTGACTTTTACATTATACCAGGAGAATACTTTAACTATCTTGAGATATTTAAATGATGGAGTGTGGTGGAAGCACACTCAGCACATCTCTGAGATTTGACTCAGTAATCACTGTAGTCTTCCTTACTCCACATCATTATGAACTCTTTACAGCTTTCTGTGGCATGAGGACCTCACAGCAGAGAGCTGCTCCTTTGTAAATTCTACATGAGACTACTGCAAACCATGGCAAAATCCAAGGCAAAAGGTGAAAATTACATGGATGTGCCTGACCTCTTCCTCTCTGGTTTAAACTTCTGTGAGCACTGCAGGAACCTCAGTTTGTTTATTAGATCTCCATGCACTTCTAAGGTCTTGGACCTAACCTTCGAACAAACTGATGGATCTGATCCTAGCTGCAGGAGAAGTTACAGTCCAGCACCCAGCCGTGCTCCTTTGAAAAAATGCAAATCACAGAGGCCAGAACACAGGGTGTGGGAGCTGAGGATGCAGCTTTATCAGTGTAAGGGATCTGGAATAGGCACTCCAGACAAGTACAGGTATAACCACCTTCAGAAAAATCTTGTTACTTCCAAATCTGCTATTTTAACGTTCCTTTTCCCAAAATAAACAAAATTACATCCACACATTGAGACACACCCTAATTTTCTTTTCTGCTGCTAGAAATAAAAAGTGCAGAAGTTCTGCAGCAGTCCTTTAGGAAATGCACTAATCTTTGCTCTTTAGCAGCTGTTTTTAGCAGCCCCAGGCTCAGATTTTGCACCTCATCTTTCATTTACCTGTCTTCAAATTTCCACAAATGCTCATGCTTCCTCCAGGTTATGTATTCCCAAGCTGTTCCCAGCAGCAACTGCTGTTCTCACCCTGCGGCATCTGCAACCCAGGTTTACAGCAGCAGCAACACATTCAGAAAGCTGACACACGAAGATGAATTTAAGACCAAGTAGAAAGCTATCAAGAAACAGAAAGTAAATTCATATTCAGGTTGATAAAAAAGGAAGTTGTAGTCTCTCATCTTTAACCAAAAGCTATTTCTTTTTAGATCTGTTTGCTGATGGGTCGCACAAGATACCTCAAGCTTCACATTACCTCCTATCACAGGTTTTTACACGAACTGATTTTGCAGGCTGTCTCCCACAGTACAAAGAAGCAGATCATGGCAGTGTGTTTGTAAAACCTTTGGGGAAAGGGATTTTACAAAGGACCAAAAGGGTCCTTGCTTTACTTGAACAGATTAAATCTTGGAATGCTACAGTTATCATTTAAGGATGTTTTGTTGTTTGGGTTTGGTGCTTGTAAACAGAAAGTATCTGTCTTTGCCATGTATATTTATTGGAGAATATGATTGCAGGTTGCTGAAGGAATTAGAGGGTCAATCAGACCTTTTTTTGCAATAAGTCTGAGCCAAATTTCATATAGAGTCATCACAAGAGGATAGATGGCAGTGATGCTTCAGTACAAATGACAGTGCAATGCCGATTTTTAAAGCTGCCGCTCTGCAAATATTTGTAGGTTCATAAAATGGTTTGGGTTGGAAGGTATTCAATTCCAATCATCCCTCCATGGGCAGGGACACCTTCCATTAGACCAGATTGCTCAAGGCACTGTCCAATGTGGCCTTGAACATCTCCAGGAAAGGGGCATCCGTGACCTCCTTGGGCAATCTGTTTCAGTGCCTCACCATCCACACTGTGAAGAATTTCTTCCTAATATCCAGTCTATATCTGCCCTCCTCAACCTTCAATCCATTCCCCCTCATCCTACCACTACAAGCCCTCATAAAAAGTCCCTCCCTGGATTTCTTGTAGGCTCATTTCAGATGCTGGAAGGCTGCTATACGATCTCTCCTGAGCCTTCTTTTTCTCTCTTTGACCTATTATCAGGTCAAAGCACAAACAAAGGGTTTGGGATTTTTTACTTAAGAATGGTTTTCACTTTATAAGGACCTCTACAAAGGGACCATAAAAAAATTAGTCACCATATCGGCAATAATAAAGAGCAAAAGATGGCCCCCAAAGCCAAATGACATCCAGTTTTCCTATATATGTTGTGAAAATAGATTTAGCAGATATATGAGTTCAAGATGTCCTTATGTTAGCAGGTCTTGGAGCACTTGATTTTATATGAAATGAAGTTTTGTGCTAGATAATGAAAGAATTTGAAGGTACCAAATCAAATTTCCCATGATTAATTTATAGAATGGCATCAGAGAGGAGAAAGAACTCTTGCTGAGTCCTTTCAGCTCCTAAATAAGTACCACAGCTGTATAAACCTAAAAGACAGGAGAAGAGAAGGCTTCATGGAGACCTTAGAGCTATATTTCAGTATCTTCAGGGGACCTACAGGAAGGCTGGGGAGGGACTGTTTAGAAAGGCTTGCAGTGATAGGATGAGGGGCAATGGATTTAAACTAGAACAGGGTAGATTTAGGTTGGACATAAAGAAAAAGGTCTTCACAATTTCACAATGAGAGTGCTGAAATACAGGAACGGGTTGCCCCGAGATATGGTTGAAGTCCCATCAGACTTTATGCAGCCCTGGGCAGCCTGATCTAGTTGGAGGTGTCCCTGCTCACTGCAAGGAGGTTGAACAAGGTGACCTTTGAGGGTCTCTTTCAACCTGATGCAATCTGTGAATCTGTGACAATTCTTTCTAAGACCAATACTCCCTATAGTGAGAGGCTGAAATCACTGTAAGCCCAGAACAAGGTGACACACCCTCAGTCAAGGTGATTTATAGCTTTAAGATTCATATATTACTGTTACAACATATGGTTTGAAGTGTCACATAGTCCCAAGTGCCTGTTAGAGTAAAAAGCATTATATTAATTACAGTAGAGTCTATTTTAATAACACTTCTGACTCTTTCTTTTGTGAACCATAAGTAATACTAAATTATTAACAATGCTTATATACAAACTGCCATCCTTGGGCTTTACTGCTAATATCCCACAGAGATCAAAAGAAGCATTTCATACTGTTAAGCATTATCATTATTTCAGATTACCTACAGATTCCAGATGATACAGCTCTATTACTTCAAGGTCAGTCCATTTTGTAAAGGTTACCTTTGCAATAATAAAGGCAGGTGACATTTTGTTAATGGGTCTTATCTTCCACCACTACTAATATGATGGTTTGTGAAGCCACTGACAAGACTTATTTTACTACTAGGTGAATAAATGCACTGTTTCATCAGCTGCTAGCAAGAATTTCCACTGTCTTTTGTAGGAACCAGCTGAGTAAATATTGACTACATTATCATAGGATCATGGGAAAATTTATATTGGAAGGGACCTCAGGAGATCTCTAATCCAACCTTTAGCCTCCTGCACAACGCAGGGCCGAATGAAAGGTCAGACTGGTCATCAGGTGTTGAAAACCAGCAAGGACAGAGATGGCTAAGCCTCTCAGGACAACCGCTTCCACTGTCTCTCTTGGGTCTTCTTCAGCATACTTGTCAATTCTCAGCCTGTATCACTGCTAGACTTGTGCATTTATTCCTTCCCTAGCACACAACTTCATATTTATCCTCGCTGAATTTCATAAGGTTCATGGCAGGCTATGATCTCTGTGTTTCATTATCGAAGTACACTTTAAAAAGCACAGACTAATATGCAACACAGAAATGTTCCTAGACAGCAAAATTAGGCTGTTCAGAGCATGACACTACATTGTTTTCCTTCTACTCCTCACTTACCAGCTAATATCTGAATTGTGGCAACACCAAGCACAAATACAGGCTGGGCCAGGAATGGCTCAACAACAGTCTTGAGGAGAAAGACTTGGGGGTGTCAGATGACAAAAATCTCAACATGAGCTGGCAATGTGAGCTTGCAGCCCAGAAGATCCTGGACTGCATCAAAAGAGGTGTGATGAGCAGCACGAAGGAGGCGATTCTGCCCCTCTGCTCTGCTCCTGTGAGACCTCATCTGGAGTATTGCATCCAGTTCTGGTGCCCCCAGCATAAGAGGGACATCAAACTGCTGGAGCAAGTCCAGAGGAGGGCCTCAAAGGTGATGACAGGGCTGGAGCACCTCGCCTGTAGGTACAGGCTCGGAGAGTTGGGACTTTTCAGCCTAGAGAAGAGAAGGCTCCAGGCAGACCTTATAGCAACCTTATAGTATCTGAAAGGGGCCTACAAGAAGGCCAAGGAGGGACTTTTTACAAGGGCTTGTAGTGATAGGATGAGAATTTAAGCTTGAGGAAGGCAGATATAGACTGGATATTAGGAAGAAATTCTTCACGGTGAGGATGGTGAGATACTGGGACAGGCTGCCCAGGGAGGTTGTACATGCCTCCTCCCTGGGAGTGTTCAAGGCCAAGTTGGATGAGGCCTTGAGCAAGCTGGTCTAGTGGAAGGCGTCCCTGCCCATGGAGGAAAGATTGGAACTAGGTGATCTTTAAGATCCCTTCCAACCCCAAACCATTCTCTCAATCTATGAATTACACCCATGCCCATAATAGGCACTGACAAAACTGGGGCTCCAAATCTGCAGCTCAGATCACTCACCTGAACTAATAGATCTCAGTAACTGTTCTGTCCCATGCTTTGATAACCAGCACCACAGAGGCATGATACACATTTTGATGACTCATGTCACTAACAATTTGCTAGCAAATAAAAGTGCTTGACAAGAGAGAATTTGAGACTTAGTGGTGCAATTTTGTGAGCATATATCCCACTGCACTCCTTACAATCCTAAGATATGTTTTTCTGCCCTGTATTCTCCAACCTCTTCTCCTCTCTGCTGCACAGTTCTTCCCCATTAAACTGTCTTTTCCTTATCTTCTTGTTAGTTCATAATCTCAGCCTGGTCTGTCAACTACCTCCCACTTCCTCACCTCCTCCAAATTCAGCTTTTGTTTCCTGGGAATTCATTAAGACTGTTTCCTCACCCATGATACACTATCTGACAGCATACTGAGCACTCCAGAAAGACAGGATCTCTGCTCTTGATTGCAGGATGGAGTAGCAAATCTGAGTGGAAAGAGTAATTGCTTTGTAGCCAGTGAAGTGGAATGGGGGAAATCTTTGCATAATTTCAACAGATCTCTAATAACTGTGTGACATTTTTAGAAGGGTAAGAATTAATTGAAGACCACAATTATTCCATGGCACCAGCAGCACTCATGTTTGTCTTACAAAACTTACCTCCTTCCAAACATGAAGTTCTTCCAATACATAGAGAAGGCAGGAGTCTTCCATAAATTAGTAGCAAGATTTTCATCACTGGCAAACCAACATATCTACATTTTTTTGGAAGAGTTTCGGACCTTTAGTCTGGAGAGGAATCCCAACACAGAGCCTATGTGGGGAATAGAAAGTTAAGATCTTAACATGGAATATCTGGAACAGTCTTATTTGTCTTTGAAGTTACCTGTTTTGCTTCAAATCGGTACATGGAAACTTTACACTGGCAATTCTTGCTAACATGGCTTAATCCTGCTAAGAAGGAATTTGATTTGGGTCTGTGCTGTGGAGAGTGTGGGTTTCAACTTTACCAGCTGTGAATAACTGAATTCCATCAAAGGCATGAAAATCAAGTTACAAATTTCCAAATGTGTAACCTATGAGAAACCCTTCATCAGCCACTGAAGATCCTGCAGAGCTGGCTGTGCTAATGAGACAACTCCCAGATGATATGCCCTTGTCTAAACATTGAATTAACATTCCAGACCAGACTCTTCAGATTTTAACTGTGCTTCATCTCTTCCCACTACAGAGGCTGAAATACTCAGCTAATCTACAAGCCTTGCTGGTTGCTCCCACCCATTGCAGGCTGTATCAGATCACACCTCATGGCTCCACCGTTCTGAACAGAGAAGCTAGAACAAAGTCAGATGTGTGATGCCCTTCAACAGTTCTGCTTCTCAGGGGAAGATTAAATTCTCTCATATTAAACCAAATGCTTTCCCTCTTTATCTCTTTATATTGAGACTACTAACTGAATGCTCATCCCTGCTGTTCAGAAAACAACAATCTGCTGCACTAAGGCCTGGTGTCTTTGCTATGGTTTAGGAAAGAAAAAATCAGTATTTCACCAAACTGACATATGTGTTCTAACTGAATTAATGGTCTTAGTCATTTTTTACATGCACGCATAAATGAATAGTTGCAATATGGTCTGCATAAACCCCAGTGTTGACTAATGAATACATAAACACTAACTTATGGCTGTGTTTATTTAGGAAAAAAAGGTATTTTTCCTTTTGATACAGTTTTATGAGAGGAAGGTACATCCATGATGTGAAAGGAAGGGCAGGCTACGCAGACACATGGCATTGCGTGGTGCAGTGGCAGCACAAATAAACTGGTGGCCATCACCCTCTCTCCTTTGCCTCTGCTAAATTATCTCAGGTTTTATTGACCTCTGCTTAAAATAAGAACTGCCAATTGCCCCAAAGCCACAGGTTATTATTATCAGCCTGTCAATAGCAAAACTCTTTGTCAAACGCTGAATTTAATTCAAGACCATCTGAACTGATCCTCTAAGCTTTTGCAACTTTGAAACAGTCCTCAAATGATACCAGAAGGAAAATGAACAAGCCATAACTGGGGATATTTTTCAACTGTGGGAGTTAAACTAATGATACTCTGTACCACTTAGTATTTCTAGTCAGTTTATTAAAATTATTTCAGCATTTGACAATGAGAACTGAAGAATTCTTATTGTAAATTGGAAAAATACCAGAAGACAAGGTTGGAGGTGGCAATGGAGGAGTGGGAACATGTTTAGCAAGAAGTCTCATGAGAATGTTGTGCTGAAAGATCATTTCTTATTCTAAATATAGACCTCAACTACAGTAGCCATCCTGGTTTTAACATTGTATAAAATATTATTGCATTCTGTCTTTTTTCTTTCTGTTATCTTGCAACATCTAAATAAATTTACCTAAACCACAAAGGTCAAACAATGAAAATTTGGGTCTGGATCTTTAGTAAATATTCAGAACGCCATCTGAAATATTCAATTTAACTCTAGGAATAGCTAGAGGGAACTGTGATTTTGATGTAGTAGGTAAACATTCTGCCCTTGTTGGGCTTATTTTTGGAGGCTAATACAAAATCTACGTCATTCAGTGCTGCTTTATTCCAAGCCCTGTATGTTTCATAGCGACATTAATCAGTAAGAACAAGGTATGCTTCCCTTTGTGAAACCAGTTGCCCTTTTTATTTCTAACACAAAAGCGGCTGAGCATTAACAGATGCCAGCTCCAGTCATCCATGCTCTCCAAATGGAAGTATTTTGTGTTCTTTCTTAAAGCCTTTACTTGTCACTCAGAACTCTGAAGCAGTTTTTCATTGGAGATCAATGAAATACAAGTCTTAGAGATTACTAGAGAAGTGGAAGTGCTAAATGTGATCTTAACTAGTTATTACCTGGGAAAAGAACAGTGACTCATGTCAACTTCACAAAGTTAAACAGCCTTTACAGAATCTGTTATGACTCATAAGTACTGTGCACACACACACAAATCTGTTTCTCAGTAGAAGGCATTTAGTTTTTCTATAGAGAAATCAAGCTTTCTTCTCCCTGAATCTGCCATAACCTTACCGTAATGAATTTTCTATCAGCCAGCTAATGGATTGAGAGAGATAGATGCTATATATATGCTCCTTGCTGACCGAGTGTTGTGGATGGATATGTCTGACACTGTTTGTCAGCAGGCATTTGTTGTTATTGTCTCCACAGAATAGGAGAAACAGGAGCCAGGTACGTTAAGGAGTGCCTTAATGCTCTGCTACACAGTCTTTCACAATCCATATTTGACTTTCCAACTTGGGTTGTTGCGTGGTCCAGGGTAGCAGTCACACCCTGTACTAAGTGGCCTGGGAGTGGGGCAGAACTGTACCACCACACTGGGTTACGTCTATTATTGATCTATAAACCAATAAGAATTAAGTTTTTCTTTTCCTATCCTTCCTAAATGTAAAAAAATGATTAGGATTGCAACTTATCCTTCCTTCCTAAATGTAAAAAAATGATTAGGATTGCAACTCTCAAAATCATTAAGGTTGGAAAAGACCTCTAAAATCAAGTCCAACCTTCTACTCAACACCTCCATCACCACTAGACCATGTCCCAAAGTGCCACATCTACTCACTTTTTGAACACCTCCCAGGATGGTGACTCCACCACCTTCCTGGGCAGCCTGTTCTGATGTCTGACCACTCTTTCAGTAAAGAAATTTTTCTTAATATCCAATCTAAACCTCCTCTAGTGCAGATTGAGGCCATTTCCTCTTGTTCTACCACTGATACTAGGGAGAAGAAACTGACTCCACCTCACTACAATCTCCTTTCAGGCAGCTGCAGAGAGAAATAAGGTCTCCCTTCAGTCATTTCTTCTTCAGGCTAAACAATTCCAGATCCCCCAGCCTCCCCTCATAAGACATGCTCTCCAAACCACTCACCAGGTTGTTGACCTTCTCTGTATCCCCTCCAGCACTTTGATGTCTTTCTTGTACTGTGATGCCCAAAACTGGATACAGCACTAGAGGTGTGGTCTCCCCAGTGCTCAGTACACCCTACTCTGGGCAGGTTTTCTTTGTGGAGACCGTTATTTAAAAGAAAAATATCTTTCACTGAGTATTTGGAGAGGAGGAGGGAGAGAGATTTTGGCTTCTGAAGGGTTCATTCTAGTGACAATAATCCTGTAGCCATTGAAACAATTATCATCAGTGAAATGACTCAGTTAAGCAACACTAATCAAGTTGGCAGACTCAGGTTTGAAATGGAAGCAAAGATGACATCTTAGCAGTACTGGCATTTACAGCTCATATTAGTGATCTACCACTTACTGCTGTCACTAACATGTGTGTATGTATGATACCTTTTGAGAAGTACTTCAAACATTCAGACAACTGAAAACCAGAAAGCATTTTTGTTGCTTTCAACTATGGAAGAGTTTTTCACTGTGATGAACTGAACAGAACCAGACAAATCTCAACAGAGACCATACTACAAGAAAAGGTAATACTCTGGACAACCCCTGGAGTATTCATTGTCTCTTTACTCTGTCCTTGATGGAGAAGCTAATTTGTGATAATTAGGGTGTCAATTTCCAAGCATTGCAGTTTAGCTGCCCTAATTCCCACTAAGGCCACATTGTCTTGCTAGAAGAAAGTAATCTTGCTTTGAAAATAGAGTAAGCTCTTTTGCATTTAGCACTGAAGTGTCTCCAGCAAGAACATTGTGACACTCAATGTGGCTTGGAGCTGATGGCAGGCTACTAGGTGCCTAGGAAAAAACAAAAAAGAAGTCTATTACAACAGTAACTGGGAAAATTAAGATCATGGAGTCATAGCATGGTAGGGGTTGGAAGGGACCTCCAAAGATCATCAAGTCCAATGCCCCTGCCAAAGCAGGATCACCTAGAGTACATCACACAGGAACACAACCAGACAGGTTTTGAAAATCTCCAGGAAAGGAGACTCCACAACCTCCCTGGACAGCCTGTTCCAATGCTCCATCAACCTCACAGAAAGAAGTTTTGCTACAGTTTGTATCCTTTGCCCCTTGTTCTATCACAGGGCACCACTGAAAAGAGCCTGGTCCCTTCTTCTTGACACCCATCCCTCAGGTCTTTTTAAGCATTAATAAGATCTCCTCTCAGTCTTCTTTTTTCCAGGCTAAACAGCCCCAGACTTTACTCATTAGACAGATGTTTCAGTCCCTTAATCATCCTTATAGCCTCTGTTGGACACTCTCTAGTATCTCCCTGTCCCTCTTGAACTGGCGAGTCCAGAACTGGACACTACGATCACTGGATGATCTACATCTACAAATGGCATTGCTGAGTTAATTTTCACCTTGAAGAGGAAGGCCTAAGTGCATGCCAGTGAAGAAGGTAGAATTGTTGGCACCATTTCACAGTGCTGTCTGATCGTTCCTACTCTTAATGTTGTGTGTTTAACTATTAACTTCTTAAATGAGTCTGTTCAAATGTGCAAGTTTTACCATATCTATTATCTTTTATGGTATGTATTATGAAAATACGAAATGTCACAATAATAACTAATATTTTACTCTCTGACAGCAGCAAAAATATTAATACTACAGAATATTATAAGGCAGTCTGAGATCATGGAATCACAGATTGGTAGGGGTTGGAAGTGACCTCCAAAGATCATCAAGTCCAATCCCCCTGCCAAAGCAGAATCACCTAGAGTGGGTCACAGAGGAACTGATCCATGTGGCTGTTGAAAGTCTCCAGAGACTCCACAATCTCCCTGTGCAGCCTGTTCCAGTGCTTCATCACCCTCACAAGAGAGAATTCTTCCTCATGCTGAAGTGGAACTTCCTGTGTTCCGGTTTGTATCTGTTGCCTCTTGTCCTATCACAGGACACCATTGCAAAGAGCCTGGCCCCTTCTTCTTGACACTCACTCTTCAGATACTTGTAAACACGAATAAGGTCCCTCAGGCCTCTGTATTCCAGGCTAAACAGCCGCAGGTCTCTCAACCTTCCCTCATCAGATAGATGCTCCAGTCCCTCAATCATTCTTACAGACATGAAATGTCCCTACAAGAAAAGCAGTTTACCTAAGCAAGCTGGCACACATTTCCAGTCTACGTTCACAGAATCATAGAACTTTAGAGGTTGGAAGGGACCTCCAGATATCATCAAATCCAACTCCCCTGCCAAGGCAGGATCATCCAGGGTAGTTCGCATAGGAATGCATCCAGGTAGGTTTTGAATGTCTCCAGAGAAGGAGACTTTCAAAACCTCTCTGGGTAGCCAGTTCCAGCACTCCATCACTCTCACTGTAAAGAAGTTTCTCATGCTGAGGTGAAACCTTCTATGTTCCAGTTTGTAGCCATTGCTCCTTGTCTTATTTCTGTTGAACAGCAAAAAGAAATTGGCCCAATCCACTTGACACCCACCTCTCAGGTATTTGTATGCTTTGATCAGATCTCCTCTTCCCCAGACTAAACAGTCTCTCTTCATAACGGAGATGCTGAAGTCCCCCAATCATCCTCTTGGCTCTTTGCCAGTATTTATACCTGTAAAGTTGCTACACTCTCAGACCAACTACATATTTGAGAAACCCTGAAAGATAGACGAGATTCCTGAAGACAAAAATCATCTCCAGAAAAGGGAATAGCCTGGGAATGATAAACCTTTTGTCATACTTAATTATTTATTCCATTGTTTTTCTGTTAATTTAAGATAAACAAGTACCTAGAAGAGAGAAATAAAAAAAATAATACGGATCAATAATCAATCCAGGTGAAATTGCACTAAACTGAACAAAATTCTTTCTATAACAAAGTCACAGATGTTGGGGAAAGGAATTATAACCATGTATCCTAACTCTGTGATTTTGACACCAGTTCAAAGTGCTGTCTGATTGTTCCTACTCTTAATGCTGTACATTTAACTATTCCTACCTAAATGCAGTAGTTCTCACTTTTCTTTATTGAGTTGCACATACCTCTCACACTAATTTCTTAACTTGTCATGATGACTCTAAATTTGCATCCTGTGCTTTCACAGGCAGCTAAGGGATCCTCTGCAGCTGATGACTGAACAGTTTTTAATAGCACTTGCTACTGAGTTACCCAAAATATTAATGGAAGTTTTGACAACTGCTAGACCTGAGGTAGAATCCTACACAATCCCACATGCAAAATCCTTCCGCTTTGTCAGGGAATCATGAATAGCAAAACCAGCTGCATTACCATGACACAATGCAGCAGCCCTAAGGAAAACAGCTGCATGTGCATGGAAATGTGGTTTAGAAGGTTGGATTTGATGAACTTTTTCACTGTGAAGGTGACAAAACAATGGAACAGGCTGGACGAAGAGGTTTTGGAGTCTTCTTCTCTGGAGACATTGAAAACCTGCCTGGATGTGTTTCTGTCTGTGCTGGTTTGAGGCTAATTGGAATATTTTTATGAAAAAAAAATTATAGGCTGTGAAAAGCAAAAAATGGTGATGTCTACTTCACTCCTAGGTTTGCTGAGATGTATAAGAACAAGGACACAAACACAGGTAACAGAGACACAGACAGAGTCTCTTGGTCTCTCTGGGAGCCAGCGTGTCTTCTCCTCTCTGCTGAGTAACCTCACTAACCACTCTACTTCTAACCTCCCTTGCCAATCCTCCAAACTCACCTTGCTTATAAGGCAAACCCTGGGGTAAGTTAGAGGGGTGGGGAGAAGGTGGAAGGGTGGTTGGGAGCCCCTCCTGGGGACTCTGATTTCTAGGAGGGGAATTGTGTTTCTGTATTACCTTTAACTTGTATATTTCTGTCACTATTCCTGTATATTGTCTATATATCTGCTTATATATTGTGCTAAGCTGTAAATAGAGCTTCAGTCCTTAACTTCCAGATGGCTTAGTCTAGTCTGGGTGATTTTATGAAGGGGGGGGGGGGGACGGGTAACCCCACAACCACCACC